>JAOTQH010069642.1:0-16865 GCA_025631255.1 Cornus kousa | reverse complement strand
GTTGAAGACTTGCAGAAAGAAAAATATTTAAGATTGAAAAATTGAAAATGCGATGAAAACAACGCATTTGCTTGTGGTAAAGTCAAAAATGTGAGAATATCTTTTATTTTTTTAAAAAAGTAGGAAATAATATATTATTTTGAGAAAGTAAAAAAAAAAAAAAAAAAAATAATATTGTTTGGAAAAGTAGAATATAATATTTTGGGAAAGTGAAAAAAATATTATATTGAAGATTGAAAAATTGAAAATGCTATGGAAACAACGCATTTGTTTGTGGTAAAGTAAAAAATGTGAGAATATCTTGTATTTTTTGGAAAAAGTGGGAAATAATATAATATTTTGAGAAAGTAAAAAAAAAATCATATTATTTGGAAACGTAGAATATAATATTTTGGGAAAGTGAAAATAATATTATATTTTGTGAGAAAGTGTAAAACTGTGAACGAGCTTTTGATTATATATATATATATATATATATATATAGTATATATATGTGCACTGTTAAATTTTAGTATATAAAAATCTTTCCATAAAAAAAAAAAAAAAAAATTAAAAGTTCAGTGGGGGCAACTGGCCCCACTTGTCCCTCTGTGGCTACGCCACTGATCCCATGCTAAGACATTGATCACCTTTTGGCAGAACAAATGCCCTTATGTAAGTAAGTGCACTATAAGACCTCAATAAGACCAATGCCTTAAAATTTTAATAAAATAATAACCTCCATGAGGTCACCTTTTGGTAGGCATCACCCACTTTAGCTATTACCTTTGAAATAGTTACTTTACCGATTTTCTTAAACCCCAAGGAAGAACCTATATTGTAGAAGTTTTATTTATTTAAGTTCAACAACTTCTTTATAATGCACATAAACTAAACCCAAATATTAAGAAACACTTGATTTCACTGTAATATAAATGACTTTAATACAAATAAAATAAAGCCTCCTCATACATCTTAAGAAATTACAGTGAACAATATAATAATAACATGCACATCAATCAAGATTTAAAAATCTCAATTCTATATATACTTTAATTAAAATAAAATAACAAAACCTTGATGCATGTATATTATATATCTGACAAACAATTTAAAGTACTTTGAATCTTTAAATTAATTAGGTTAATACTACTTGTTTATGACATGCAAGCCCCTTAGGTTTTCAACATAAAATTAAACAATTAAACTTGAATCTTTAAATCAATCAGATTAATAATACTTACTTATGTCACGCAAACTCCCATAAGTTTTTCAACTTAAAATTGAATAAGTATCATGAATTACTTAATAAAAGTACTGGGCATGGTGTAACTAAATAGCCACACAACCTCATGTCCCACTCAAAGGTCATTGATACATGTAATATAATATGAATTAAAATTCTCAACCTGACATCAACTAGGCAAAAAACAAATCACACTTTAATACCTCACTGACCATTTATGCATTTGATGCGTGTATGTATAAACATATTCAAATAAATAAGTCCACTTTAAATTCATGAAAGTAGAAACTTTATATATATATATATTTTTCTTTACTGTTAATCGCACTATTGTATATGCAATATTGCATATATATATATATATATATATATATCAAAACATATATATTTACTATACAAAGGCTTGCTCACAAAACCAATCAGTCAAGTACGTGGGCAAGAAAAGATTTATATCATTTGTACATGTACATCTCCAACCCATGAATATATATATAAATTAATTAATTAGGTGTGCATACCAATATCTGTATTTATAGGACTAGTGTTTCCTAGCAAACTTTCATCATAATATAATATTATAATATTTAAATAAATGGTTTGCGTATTAAAACCAATGCATTTGTTTTATATATAGTGTAGTCCCTTTGCAATTAGGTATTTTGCTTGCCTTCTCATTTCAAATTGGTGCGCTAGTGGGATTCAATATGCTGTTGGTTTCGTAATGGTGCCCCTAGAACCAAATCTATGGCATGTTGAATGTTGCACAATCCCTCTATTATTCTTAGCAACTTCTTAAGTGCGGGTGGATGAGAAGCTTTGTCTACACCTTGACTGATTGATGATTAACAATCAGCTACGTGCTTTGCTCAAATGACCTTATATACTTGTAATTTACATACCCATATATGTTTACATACAAACTGATTGCACAAGAAATTGATGGATGAGAATCTCGTTCGGCGTGCACAATTTGATCACAAAACAAACTGATATCGATTTGTGTACTATTTTATTTATTGTTATATAAAGTATTTTATTTATATAACAAATTGATTTTAATAAATTGATTGCTTAAAAAGCAAGACAATAATCAATTTATTGAAAGACAAACTGTTAATCATAAAGTATAAAGTATTATTTATACTTTATATAAAGTATTTTGTTTATTTTGTTTTTAAACAGAAGAATTAATTACTCACCCACGAAAATATGAATCAATAACATATTTTGATTTCTACAAACCCTAACTTGGCTCTGATACCAATTGTTGGGTTTTAATCAAATAAATCCATGTAGAAATCAAAAATACTTTAATTAATTAAAGAGTAATTTAGACTCGTACCTGATTGATGATTAACGCACATATACCTTTAGAATATCCATGTAATCCTCTGTGAGTTCTATAAAATATTAGTACGTTTTACCCCCTTCTGAGAGTTGTCGATACGATATGATTGAATAAGGGTTTTAAAACCCTTATATATAACAACAAAAGGAGAACGGCTTCTCTACAAACAAACATACCTAAGTTTCCCTTCCTATCATGGACACTTAGATATTAATGGTTAGAATTAAATCACACCAAATAAGTTAAAAAATCAAAATCCAATGGTATAAAAAACATACTCCCAATTAGACCACCAAATTGGAAAGTACAACCTAATCCATCAAGCTAGTATCAATAATCACATTGCAATCCTACTTTAGAAAACATAGTGCATAGGACCATAAAATAATTTTATTATTTAAATATATATATAAAATTCTAACATATATATCCATATAAATGCTTTTATAGAATCGGTTATTCAATTTTTAATTTATATATATATATTTATAGATACTGTAACTTTTTTATTATTTTTTGTTACAGTTCCATGTTCTTTTAGTAACTGGTCTTTATTTACTGGTTTAATTTTATGTTTTGTTTCTCTAATTGATTGTTTTCATAAGCTGAACACAGTAGGTACCATTAGGTTTAAAAGTTTTACGATTTGTTAAAAGTTCTCATGGTGTGTTGAGTTGTTACATGGAAACTATACTAGTCAATTTCATATTTAGTGATATGAAAAATGAGTCCATCTCGTCTTTTCAAAGCATTATTTGTTCCAAGGCTAGCAAATATTGTTGACTAAAAAAAATCACATAATTGAATTAGAGATAACATATTTAATGGTCTGACTGCACTGAGATAAGGTTTAATGGTGTGAAGCAAATGATGTAGCTACAATCAGAATCGACTTCACCAAGCAAATAAGTTATGTGATTCAAGTATGTTGATGCAATATGAAATGCTAACCATGGACTAAATTTATTGTTATTTTATCAAGGTGACATGTAATTGATTTATTTTTTAGCTAAACTTTCTCACTATTTGACATATATAAGATCAAACATGTAAGGTTCTTGTCTCTTTTGTTTTAGTTAAACTATCTTACTCTTTCTTTCTTGTTTATTTTCTTTTTATTATTTTTTTTCAATCATATTTTCTCTTTTCTGCATTAAAAAATTCTACAATAAAGTACATTGTTTTAGTTTTGACAAAAATAATGGTACAACTTTTAAAAACTTGTTGTTTTTTTTAACATAAATGAAAGTACGAATAAATAAATAAAATAAAAATAAAAATAAAATGCAACATTACCAAAGAGGCCTTGGCCGGTGTTGGCAAAAATCAAAAAATGTGAAATGAAACGAAGAATTATTTATTTGTTGTGTTAGAAATATTGAGAGAGAATATTGTATTGATATGAGATACATAATACAAGAGTATAAGGGGGTATATATAGCTAAGGGTAGGTGTGTAAGGTTGCTCAAGTAAATCTATACATGGTAACTATGGGTAGGTAAGATGGCTACAGTACGTTGGTGTCCAAAAATTGAAGGTCAGTATGAACGCAACTTGAGTTTGAAGGCAAGATCATGAAAGCGGCCTGACGAAAATTTGGTGAAGATGGATTGTCACCCATGATGCAGATGAAGGCACGGTTAATAGCTGACGTGGCACTACTGTTACCACCGTTGTTAGTTGTGTTTGACATCGCAGGTTTCGTGGCAGGTGACATGACACTACTAGTGGCAGCGTTGTTAACTATGTCTGAGGATGAAACGCTGACGAGGCAGATTTATGGCGTTATTGTAATATCCCGTGATTTTAGAGGAATTTTTAAAGGATTTATTAATTTGTTTTATTTATATTAATTGTTTAAATTAATGGTTTATGCATATTTAATTATTTATTGTTTCATTAATTTGTTATGTGAATTTAAATATTTATTATTTGATTTATTGGTTATGCGAATTTAAACGCGTCTTATTTATTTTATCTGGATGAAATAATTGATTATTTGTTAATATTTTATTTATTTCATTTATTTTATTTTATTGTAGGGACTTGAGTTAGATCTTAAGTAATGTATTGAACCATGTGATTAGGAGGCCTAGTTAGGTCTAATAGGCTTGTGGTTTATTTAGGCCCATGTGCCATTTTATATTTTTAATTATTCTGAAATATATTATATTAGTCCATTATTGTAGGGTTAGTCAATTATATCATACATATAGATTTAGAGAGTGAGAAATAGATAGTGAACGAGAAAGACAGAGAGTGAGGCGACAAAGACAGAATACGGCAAACCCCAAGGCTGCCGGTATTGGAGAAGAAGAATTCAAAGAGGCTTGCGATTCTGTTTTACTACGAGATCCTAAGGCAAGTCACTACTATTCTCTTCCCCTTTGAACTTATAAACTCTTCATCTTGGATACATTATATTATATTATATTAACTATAATATAAACATGATTAATTTGGCAGAAAAATACAGATTTGAATATATATATATATATATACACATGTATGTCTTTGTGTTTTTTTCTAAAATTTTTAACTTAGTTTTGAAAACCCTAGTTTGATTTATTGTTGTTGTTTGATAAATTTAAAACGTGTTTATATTTTGATTAATTGTAATTGAATGATTTAAAGTGTTCTGTACATGTAACGACCCAAATCTAAGGATCTGGATCGCTAACCGGGTCTTTATCCGAACCCGATGTCACACAAGGGTACTATGGTCATTTTACGTCAAAATAATAGTTTTTAAGGTTTTCAAGGGTAAAATAGTCATTTGGCATGGTCAAATGTGGTTTAAATCCCAAAAAGATTAATACTGGCATTTAATAGGGTCATTCAATGCTTAGGAACAAGTTCAGGGATAATTAGGTAATTAGGTAATTAAACTGAAGTATGGGGTCAAACAGCAAATATCTCATCTAACCAGTTACACGATTTCATCTAACCAGATAGATGGCTTGGTTCAGAGAGCATATAAAATCTAAGTCACATAGAGTGGGATCGAGTGCGAAAGCGGGAGCGAAAACGAGAGCGCGAAAGCATCAAAGTCTAAAAAAATTTAAAGCGAGAAAGTCTTAAGAGCGTTTGTACATTAGATTAAAATAAAATTACATAAGGTCATGACATATATATTTTGTATTTATTTATTTATTTAAATCTATATACAAATATATTCATATATAGATACAAATATATTCATTATTATTACCAACAGGCCAGTGGCCTAGCGATACCAAGCTCCTACTTTTCAAGGACAACTCAGGGGTTCGAGTCTCAGTGGAGGTATATGTGTGTGAGTACCAACAAGGAAAAAATATATATATATTCATTATTATTTATTCCATTAATGATATATGTAATAAATAAGCTAACTTTTCTCACTAATAGATGTGTGGTTTATTTGTAATATTCTCTTATTGGGGAGTTTTTTAGTGGTATATTTTCAAACATGTATTATATATATATATATATATATATGGTAGTATAACAATGTTATACAGCTGAGGTACACGTGCAGTTTAAGTAATTAATCTATATATTAAGTAATAGTGTAAGTAATAAATGCATATACGGCAATATAGGTGTTCCATATCACTGGAACTATAACAAATTTAGTTGTATAAAGTGAATTCGTATGAAAATCGCAAATTAGGAAAACTATTTCGAGAATTGTAAAAATTGAATTCGCGAATTTTGTACGAATTCGCTCCTAAATCGCAAATCCGCGTGCGGAGCTTAAGAGCGGGGCCGCTTTGGACGAATTGTGTGACTAAGTGTAAAATTGAGAGCCAATCTAACCTGGTAGATGGATACATCTAACTGGTTAGATGGCGATGGAAAAATCCATTGAACTCCTTCATTACCTCGCCCAATTAGCTGGTTAGATGAGCATCCAAATCTAATTTAACCGATTAGATGATCCCATCTAACAAGTTAGATGATGCCCAAAAGTACAGCGATCAATTAGATCACTTCTCAAATATGTTCAAATGCTACCCAAAGTGTATAAACATCAACTATAAGTTTGTGAACATCATCTAACTCAACACCAATGCATAAATTCATACAAATATAACCATTCATACATCATTTGAGAATCAAATCTCCGTAAAACATACATACATATCCAAAAGAATAGGATTACAAATTAAAGCCTCCATGGCCATAATAGAACAACTTCATATAGAGTCGACAAAAGAATAAGGTCATCACATGTAGTCAATTGTTCAAAATAATGCCTTTACAAAAGATAACAAACAATGGTCATCATTTTATTTCTAAGTTTGCGGGGGTGCATCATCTACAACATCTTTGCCATGTCCTAAAAATGTTAGAATATTGGGTAAACACGTTCAATGGCTCAATAGAGATAGTCTAAAGTACACATCTTGTAATCCCGTAAATCACACCCAAAGTAAAAAATAACAAGAGAATTGATCATACAATGGGGGAAAGAAACAATTATAAGACATAAGTTTAAACTTTATACTTTGCAAATGATGAAATAAGATGTAATGAAATACATTCTCCCCATTTCCTAAACCATTTCTAACACAACATAACCCACATCGAAAATGTTAACACAACCCGACCCTAGACAACTTCTAGGAGTCATGAAAGGAATTGGCTAGCTATCCCTAACCTAGGCCATCTCTCTACCATCAATTGGGGCCTAGGTAGCTCAATTATACACGTCCAAATTCTGTCTCGTGCCCTCTTCTAGGTTGGCTAACTCCCGAATTATATGGCAACTCCAAGGCTCCCGGTTTTCATAAAACCTTTTCAAGTTTTAAAATCAAATTCTCAAAACCTTTTCAAACCATTTCATCAACACTTTCGACCCATGAACCCAACCAATGTTCACGACATGCATGCTATATATATAACAAATCATTCATCTACAACCCCAAATTTAACATGTTTTAACTTGAATAAAACAATTCATGATATCCATAGCATGATTCACGTAGAGCAATAACCAAATCAAGAAGATCAACATGTAGGAAACGACACCAATCACACAATCATAAATCAAGAAGATCAACATGTGGGAAACGACACCAATCACACAATCATGCTTCTCAAATAATATGTATATAAAAATTCACAAAGATCAAAGAAAATGTATATTTAGACTTCCTTACCTCCAAAGATGAAATCAAAATTCAAGATCAAAACTCGAAATCCCACAAAATGGTAGCAAAATCAGTGTCAAAACGTTCCCCTTGCCAAGCTCTACAACTCTTTTAACTATGGCTTGATCCAAATCCCACTCAAACTTGAGAGATCTTAGAGAGAGATGAAGTAAAAGAAAAGAAAATGAAAAATGAAGGAGAAAGATAATGTCTGGGTGCAGAGAGAGAGTTTGTGGGTGGGTGATGCAAATGAAGCCAAACTTGGCTTATTGCCTTATCCTTAGTCAAAAGTCAAAAAAGACTTCACTTAATACCCAAATGTCAAAAATTCTCTCCAAAACCTATTCAATTACTTTCCATGCCATAAAGTATCATCTTCCACCAACTACCCATATACATATCCATATATATGTAACACCTCAATGCACAATAAAATAAATAATTGCAATAAAATCGTCAGGGACCACATGATGCTCAAAACGAGGTATGAAAAATAAATAAAAATAAATACCGAAAAAATTCGGGACATTACAATACAATTATTAAGCAATAATTTTCAAACGATCTAAGAGAGAATTGTCTGTCTGGATAGAATTCTGAATAATAATTCGATAAATCCGTTTTCAACCAGATCATAGTGTTTATAAGTGAAAATGATTTATTGAGAAATATTCATTAGCTATAGCTTGTGGGTCGTGTCAGTTTATGGCCAAAAACCATTATTTAGGGCTCCGAAACCGCGTTTTTTAATTTGTTAGGAGATATCGAAATATTTTTGCGATTTTTTTTTTTTAGGTTAAAACGAAATCCGATTGTTCTCAAATTTTAAATTTGGTAGATTTTATTGATTATGTTTCTTATTATATTTTTTCAGAATTTTTAAAGAAATTTTATATTTTAGACTTATTTTCGGAATGACTTTCGTCATACTAAAACTCGATAAATTTTAAATGATGAATTAAATATAGGGTGTATGTTTGATAAATGATGTTAATCATATTGGAAATATATTTTGTATTATATTAGAAGATAATAATCGTAGTTGGAGTATATGGTGTAATGTGATAAATGCTATTAGGTATAATTATTTATTCTCATTATTAAATGATACTTATCATATCGAAATTATTATTGGGTATTTTGATCAATGATATTAATCATATTATAAATTATATTAATTATAATTGAATTTATTGGGATTTATGATATTAATTATATTATAAATGATATTAATCATAATCGGATTTATGATATTAATCATAGTATAGTTGATATTAATCATGATGGGATTTTAGTTGTGTTTCATGATATAAATCATGTTATTAGTCATATTGGATGGTAGTTGCGATTTATGAAATTAATCATTTTATATATAATATGAATCATAATGGGAACGTAGTTGTGATATTTGTTACTAATCATATTGGTATATTATGGGATATTGCAATAGATGATGTTGATCATGTTTTTCTATTCATAAATGTTGTTCATCATATTATTGATTAGTATTATGCACAAGGATGAGTTTATTAATCTTATAAGTTGTAAATGATAATAATCATTTGTATATGTGTTGTGTGGATTATAGAGAACATGTGGGTTGACTATTAACTATAGATTCATTTTTATTATCTGTTTCGATTATGTTGTATATTGTGTCATTGTTAGATATGGTTATATGTGTGGAAGTGCATATATGAGCTGGCTAATAAGTTTAGTCTCAAATATATTGTACCATTGTTATATATGGCTATGATGCTTGGATGAGAATAGATGAGATGGCTAATAAGTTTATACTCATTTATATGGTGCCATTGTTAGATATGGCTATATAATGCATGCGTGAGCTGGCTAACAAGTTTAGACTCACTTATATTGTGTCATTGTTAGATATGGTTATGTTGATTTATATTATATATGCATATGCCCTAATATGAGTTGATTCGTGGCCTCGGGATCAGTGGTTATGACTGAGGCATATATTGCCTGAGACAAGTTGCTGGTATAGGTGATATGTTTGCCCTGGTAGAAAGGAGACTCTTGACTACATTGTGTGCGATTTTTCAAGTGATACCTTCTATCAGGTTGAGGCTGTCCTATACTCAGTGAGCATACTCTTAGTGTGTATATACATGTATGATTCTATTAGTTATTGGGATGGTTCAGGTTAGAGATTACTAATTTATCGTTTCTCTGTGGGCTGTAGTAGAGAGGATTTACTCGTGAGTTTAACCTACATTTATTGATATTTTTTAGGTATTCGTCGGATCCAGCCACAAATGTCACGCCCCAAAACCATAGGGCGCGATTTAAAATGAAAAAAATGGAACAACAGTGCTGAACTTAAGAAAATTCTGCGTAGCGGTTACTCAAAAAATCATAAAAAATTCAATTATTATCGAAATGAAGCAAACTAAAATTTATATACTAAACAATTAAGGAATTGTAAATTGCCAACAAACTGTGTAAAATAGGTAGAAGACAAGTTAATGACTTCCGATACATTTAAATAAATTTCAAGTAATTAACGATGTACTAATGTTGAAAATGCAACACATGAAATAGGTAGAAAGAAATTAAATAAAAATCAAGTAATTCAAGTCCTAAACATAGGGAAGACTTAATTAAAATTTAAGGTTGTCACAACAAGGATGAGGACTCAGCTAATCAGAGATTTTATTCATCATCTATTCTTTCGGTTATACTCAGATTATGAGTTTTACTTGTTTCATTGACATTAGATCTATTCATTTGTATTATTAGATTTCGAGATTTGTTTTAGGGGTCCTAACATTATAGGATTGCCAAGTTGTATTTAATTGGAGCATTAATGGAGTTGTAAAGTTAGAAATGATTATAATTAGATTTTATTTATTAATTAGAAATTTCTTTCCACTTTTTTATTTCTTTTATTATCATTTTGTATTTCGTGCTTGTTTATTATCAATTACTTTTAATATCTCCTAATTTTCGTGTGTGGGCCTGGCTAACCTACACGTGAAAATTTGCGGGTATCACAACTATTGTTGTGGAATTGCATAAGTTTGAAGGTTGGGGTGCAGATTGCAGAAGCATAAGTTTAAAGGTTGATCGCGGCGGGGGATGGGGCTAATGATGCCATCCCCGGTAGTAACTACTATAAACTGATAAGATTTTTACCAGTGATCAAAAAGCTCTGATACCACGTTTGAAATATTGAAGGAGAGAATATTGTATTGATATGAGATACATAATATAAGAGTACAAGGGGGTATATACAGTTGAGGGTAGGTGTGTGAGTGTTGCCCAAGTAAACTTATACATGGTAACTATGGTTAGTTAAGGCGGCTGTTGTACATGGGTAAATCCTAACCCAAATATCATCTAACATGTTGTACTAAAAGGACATACTAAATTTAAGTATGCAATGACCGTAATGTGTGGAGGCATTTGTATCAAATGAGCTGAATGGGTGTTTGTTTAAATCCTAAAAAGGATAACTTATCGGCGAAGACTTTTACCTTACATCTTGAAGGTCAGGAGTTCAATTCCCCTTAGGGTCACCCAGGGAATTTTTCCCGATAATTATTCAGTGCATGTGGCATGAAGGGATTGTTTTCCTTCGGTATTCGATTAATATTATTGGGTGATCTAAAAGGCCTGACACCACCATCAGTCTACATCAATAAGAATGGTTATGATGTAAACTATAAACTTCAATGAACCTTTACAATTCAAAAAATTAATATCACATAACATCAAATGTCTTGCTTATATATAAGTCTTTCTTTGCACCAACAAACATATTTCATTAAACTGGAAAAGAGATATATTCAGATTGGAGGGCTAATAATAGCCATAAAGGACAAACACCCCACTCCAAATCACCGACACTGGCTTCTAAAGTCTTCTTACCCAGTAAATGAGCCACACCATTTCCTTTTTCAAGAAACCTAAGTAAATGAAGAACCTAGGCTCTCCTTTAGAAGCACTGAAACATTGTTGAAAACAATAGATTATGATTCCACCGATGTAAACTACAAGACTAGTTAGCAATCATCTTCAATAACCACATTATGGTAGCCCCATCCCTTAACAAGTATCAAAGCTTCCCACAAAATAAGACTCTCTACCATCAAAGAACCACTAACATCTTTAAGAAACACCGATGCCACCTTAATAGGTTGACCAAATGAATTTCTGAGAATGAAACCACCTCCACAAGCCAAAGAAAAATGGTCATATAAGTTGCCTCGAAATTAAGCTTCAAACGTCTAAATGGTGGAGTAGTCCACTTCTCCATAGGAAAATACACAGGGACAAGGGAGAAAAAGAAGATTAATTTGCTGGACAAATTCTTGAAATTCTTGGAAAGCGTGGGAAGCTTTCTGGGTTACCTCAAAAGGATCCCACCTTTTAATTTAAAACACTAGATCATTCTTGCATTTCCAGATTGTCCAGCAAATAAATGCAGTTACGCCAATGCATTCTTTCGACCCATCAGTCTTTGACTAGTGTTCACACAACTCCACCCATCGCTTTGGCCAAAAGGAGGATTGTTGGTTGCTAAAGTTTAATTTGAGAGGACAAAGTCGCCAAACCAGAGATGTGAATAGACAAGTGTATAGGAGATGGTCCACAGTCTCAACAGAGGATTCACAAAATGGATAATATAATATCTCCGAAGCTCCTCGAAAGTGAAGCAATTGATTCACTGGAATTTGCTCCTGGAGACATTGGCACAGAAAAAGAGTAATTTTCCTATGAGCATGAATTTTCCAAACATTTTTCCACATACCCACTTTGCCAACCTCGAAACGACTGCTCTCCTCCGAGGGGGGACTAATATTTATATTAAGGAGGGACAAAACAACCTAATAAGCTAGGCTAATGCATCATAAGCACTTTTAAGAACTTTTGAAGTAATCGATAAATACAAGCGTCATGGCAACCAATTGTCCATCCAACAGTGAACATTCACAGGACCATAAGTCTCTATATGTTTAGAATGTCTTTGTTAATTGGTAAAAACCTAAAGGCAGTACGGTATGCGTTTTGTTTTCGATATTTTTGTTTTTGTCGGGTACTGTAACAGTGAATAGTGGAAAAAACACGTTTGGTAAAAATTGTTTTGTTTTGCACAATACCGAAATGTTTCGTAAATAATGGCCAAAAATCGAAATACTAATTTGGTGTTTTTATGTTTTCACACTATAGCGTTTGGTACTGTATCAATGAATAGTAATTTAATTTATTATTATTATTTTTAAAAACTCTAAAATTTCATTTTTAAACTAACCATTATATTTTTCAAACTTGCAATATTTTTTTTATCAAATATGTTTTAATGTTTTTGCTTCCAAAAATCTTACAACAAATAGGCTTTACCAAACATGCTTTCGATTATTATTTAAAACATTCTACAACAAAACACTTGTTTTGTTTCAACCAAAGACCCTAAATGTGCACAAGGTCAAATAATCAAAGTATTGTTATAAAAATTATTCTAAACCGTTTTGAATTATTTTACATTAATCTATTATTTATATTTTGAAAATGGAAGATCTATAAATTTCCCTTAGCCACACATAACACTTTACTTATTTGGAGACTTGAACCCTCACCATCTATTTTGGGACGTAAAATAGATAGCATTGAGTCACAATGCCCTTGATCATAAGTTAGCATGAGTAAAACTGGTTTATTTGCATTCATTTTTTTTTTTTTTTTTCCCTCCTTGTTGCTTATCATTGTCTCTTCAATTTTAATTATAATTTAGCATTCCTTAAAATTTGTTAGTTTTTTTATTTTGAGTCATTTCCCAATACAACTAAACAATTAATTCCCTCCCCCGTTACTTATCTTGGTTCTTCAATTTTGATTATAATTTAGCATTCCTCAAAATTTGTTAGTTTATTTATTTTGAGTCATTTCCCAATACAATTAAACAATTAATTCCCTCCCCTGATACGTATTGAGATCTCACTAAATAATAAAATAAAAAGTCAAAAATTATATAATCTTAATTGACCCTTTTTTTTTTTTTTAAAAAAAGAGCAAAATCTAAGTTGTGCTATTTCTTAAAAATGAAAGGATAGAAAAAAAAAAAAAAACCTTGACACACAGCATGGGTGAGTAAAACTTCTCCACACCAGTTTATGACACAATGATATAATGATATGTAAGTATTTTGAATTTTAAAAATAAGAGAAAAATATATTTTTTTTCTTTGTTTATGTTTTTTGTTTTATATCTTTTAAAATTTAAAATGTACATCTATTATCTTATTATTATTCACAGTTGAAGGACAAATTTATCTATTCGATACAATTCGATCAAATCGATTCAACTAGAGACCGACTGAGTTCCCCATTCCTGATAAATAAACTACGCAATAAAAAAATTCACTAACTTTTACTACTGGCACATGTTACTTTTCGGCCAAATTTAGTCATTTAAGACTTTCTAATAATTTGGAATTTTTGTTGGAGTTCCAAAGGAACTCAGATTATTGTAAATTTTTGGTATTTAGTAATTAGGTTTATTATTATTTTTCATAATATATAGAGAAAGTTAAATTTTGGGTAGTTTTTGGACTTATTGGTTTGTAACTGTAGAAATAGTTTTTATGTTCTTTGAAAATTGAAAACTGTACAAAAATTCTACTTAGTTCAGTTTTTTGAAAATTATTTTTATGAAACTCAAGTATAAAAATGCATGTTTTAAAAAAAATTATAAAAAATTGTTCTTTGATAAGGATTTATATTCTCTGAATTGTTGAAAACTATTTTCAAAATTACAAACCAAGTAGCTGATTTATTTATTTATTTTTGGGTGTAATAGGTTTCTATTATAAATATAATGTGCCTTAGGGAAAACATAATTCAATGTCTATCAATAATTTATAACAGATTTCTAGCCAATCTACATGCACACTTATGATGTGATACTTAAGATGGATTGGTTATCTCACTACCATACCCAAGTTAATTGTTTTGATAGGTCTATTATCAAAGTCACTCGGGTGCATAAAATACCCTCAGTTGACGAAACCCCCAATTTTGTCTACTCCGAATACGATGCACAATATCCCTATATCGTTTCGCTGGATTGAAGTTTTTTTAAATTTATTCTTGTTCATGCTCGCGCCCCTCTTTGGCCCATTCAAATGGGTTTTCAAACCCATTTTTCATAATAGTATTAAACTAGAATTTTAGAATACAAGGAGCTGCTCGTTTATTTTCTTCTAGAACAATTTTTTGTATAATAAAATATCAAAATTAAAAAATTATATAAAAATTTATTTAATAATTTTGAAAACTCAATTTAAAACACTTTTCATTCACAACACAATCTTTTAAATTTTTTAAAAAATTGTTAATAAATTTTTTTAAAAAAATTGAATCAAACATCCCATAAGTTTGCATTTTAGTAATAATTGAAATTTCAATGAAAAAATATCCAAACCAACCAGACCGGCATTAAATCCTTGAAATAAAACCCTAAAGAGCCACTGTAAGAACAAGTCCCACTATAATTAATCTCTGTCGTCCGTCACTTCATCAAACGGTCCATATCTCCCCAGCTCATCACTCCGTTCTTCAGTTTACTGTTCTCTCTCAACTCCTTCCCCCGCTTCTCTCTTAAACACACGCATCTCTCTCTGAAAATGGCGAAAACCATCGTCGATCACCGACGCTCTTCACCACAGCATCGCAATGATTGTTCATTTTCAACGCGATTTCTATACCTATGAGTAAATTCAAACTCACTACAGGAACACATACTTTCGCTTAGTATTTAATGTTCGATTGAATCGTTCATCTTTAGCTTTAGATTTATTTCAAGCTCTAACACCAAAAAGATCGAATATTCGGCACTTTTTTGAGCTCTCAAACCCGCTCTTCTGTTTGTTGCACAATTTGCGTTCTGTTATATATATATATATATATATATATTTATGATCACTGATAGTGATAGTTATTCGAAGATAATGCCTGACATTGGAGCGCCATCGATGCTTCAAAGCACCAATTATGGCGGAGAGTTAGATATGTTGCTGGGAGAGCAACGGAGACAAGAAATGAGTGATGATCGAGAGAGGGAACTGAGTCTGTATCGTAGTGGTTCAGCCCCTCCGACCGTCGAAGGATCGCTGACTGCTGTGGGAGGCTTGTTCCGTCATAATTCTGGCGGAGCCATAAATTTTGGAGGTGTTTCGGAGGAGGAGCAGAGGTCTGATCCAGCGTACATATCGAATTACTATTCGAATGCGAATAAAAATCCCAGGCTTCCGCCGCCTCTGTTTTCCAACGAGGAATTGAGGTTTGCACAGCAAAAGCACTGCAGCAATGGAAATTTGGGCTTGGGGGGAATTGGTGATAGGAGGAAGAAAGAAGAGAGTGGAATTGAGTTAAGGAAGCCGCAAGGTGCGACGGAGTGGGGTGGTGATGGACTCATTGGATTGCAGGGGTTGGGATTGGGAAGTACAAAGAAGTGCATTGCAGAGATCCTTCAGGTGATTTTTATTGAATAAATCTCACCGTGATTTCCTTTTTGAATTATTTAAATTGAGTGTCTACATGTGTTGATGATATTTTCTGCTTTTTAAAACTAGAACTTGATATTAGCAACTTATTGAAATCAAGTAATTTACATTGTCTGCCATTAACCAGTACTGTTTTATTCCCATGCTATAAAGTCAATAGGTTCAAAAGCCTATTTCTGTATGTGTTATGATGTTCTTTTAATGCAGATTTTGTTTTATACTTTAGGTTTGCTGTTGTACTGTATTCATTTTGTTTATCTTTAATTTTTTATTTTTATTTTTTTATTCTTCACTATTTACTTCCCGAAGTTAATCATTTGATATGCTGATTTCAACTGGGATTGATGCTAGTAGTTATCCTACTGATAAAAAATAAGATATTCCATCATTTGTTATTTGCTTCATGGTAGTGCATTCCTTTTCTCTCCACTTATAATGTCCCCAGTTGTCTGTTTGCTAGCTATACTGCCAAATTATGCAGAAGAGAGGCGTGTCTTCATTTCCATTAAAAGGTGGAAAAGGGAAATACTTAAGTGCCCTTGTTTCCGCGGAACAACAGTGGAATCTCTGAAACCAAGATTGAGAGTTGAAAACTTGTGAATTGACAATGAGGGGCACCAAGTTTAT
>JAOTQH010069429.1:0-16873 GCA_025631255.1 Cornus kousa | reverse complement strand
GCTATATGCTCACCCCTATATATATATATATATATATATATTTTTTTTTTTTTTTTCAGGTTTGGGGAAAGAACCGGCGGATGAGAATCCTCCGCAAGTTTGAGAGTCGTTAGAAGACAATTTTGCTATTTTGTATTTGGCCAATTGATGTAAAAATTATGGTTTTGGAAATGTTACTAAGTTTGTAAATTTGGCCAATGGATAATGTATGTAAGATTTAATTTTGTGTAATTAAATAACGTGCAATTAATTACGTTAGCGACGTGGTTGTTCTTTATTTGATGTTGGGAGTGTAATAAAATTGCACGAAAGTGTAGTGACATGAGTGGTTATATTCCAAAAGTTGGTGTGCAAGGATAGTGCAGGATAGTGGAAGTGGAATTGGAAACCTTACAGAACCGGTCGACGTATAGTCAAACCGGTCGACCGGTATCCTCACAGTATGGTGGAGTGGTTGACGTCCCCAAACCAGTCGACGTATGGCATCCCATACGTTGACCGGTATCGATTGTAACTAATGTCCCAAACCAGTCGACGTATGGGAGTCATACGTCGACCGATATCTTGGTCCCCAAACCAGTCGATGTATGGGAGCCATACGTCAACTGGTATCCTACCAGTGGGCTACCCACTGTTCCACCCTAAACGAGTCGACGTATAGGATGTAAATGTCGACCGGTTTATGTTTCTCTTTTTATTTAATTAAACTTATTTATAGTTTTTCAAAATTACACTTTGGCACCCACTGGAAGTTACAAGAAATTATTTTATAAACCAGTTAAAAGTAATAATTATATTTTAGCCTCAAAAAGACTATTTTAGCCCGGACCTCATTTTAATTATTACGTGAGGCAAGTATATGACCGTTTTACCCTTGAGCCTCAATTTATGAAATTATGGTAAATTACCATAGTACCCTTTTTGGACCTTGATGTTTAAATTTAATGGAAAATTATCGTATTACCCTCGGATGTTTTTGGGGTCGGGGTTAGGACCCATTTAATGATCCGGATCCTATAGGAACTGGGTCGTTACATATTCCATGATAGATCACGTGAATTTTTAGGATTATCTTGGAAAGTATATATTGAAAGAGTTTTAGAAATATTTGGTATGGAACATTGTTCAACTAGCATTGTTCCGTGCATAAAAGGGGATAAATTCAGCCTAATGCAATCCCAAAGAATGAGTTAGCTAGAAGGTAAAAAAATGAAAAATATTTCTTATGCATATATTGTGGAGTTTGATATATATACAAGTTGGTAAGGGATAAATGATTATATACTCACACTTAGGAATACATTTTTATGAATATGTAGATAATAATTAATCCACAATTGATTATTTGTTCCTTTTAGCTGGAGGAACAATATTATGAAAAAGTGCAAATTAATTTATTATTACTTGTCTATTATGAATTTTTAATTTATAGCATGTTTTGAGACTACAATTTATGGTTGCAGAATTTATTTCAGGATATGAAGACATGGGTACCATTTTTTCATATTGTTGAAAATTTATGCTACAATTGTTGATCTTCTTGTATAAAAAAATGATTAGTATTCTAAAGTTGAAATAGTTTATCATTAAAGAAGATATTTAGAAATAACGAGTGTCTATTGAACATATAAGCATACAACTTATGATTGCAATCCATTAACAAATGGACTACCACCCAAGACATTTATGAACATGTTAAAAGAATGGATGTTGAATGTAGTCAATGATGATTATTTTTTAATTATGGATTGTTTAACAATGCTTATATATATTTGACATTTTGCGCTAATTAAATGTTTTTTTGATATTTCCTATTAATTAATGTATATGTACGTATTACTTTAATTAGTGGTAATAGGAATAGTCTTGGAAAAGACATTATTGTTAGATTATTATTGATACTTCTCATTTGTATACTATGTTGAATAGGTTACTAGTGTTATGGTACATGGAAGAAACTGTGTCATATAGTGATATACAACCGCCATGACTCGTATTGGTAGTTTACTTACCATGGTATTTATGATGACCAACTTAATGACTCAATCTAATTTTATGGTGCACACTAATGATTATTTTACCAAGTTGGAGAATGTAAGATTATTTATTAATTGTGTGGCCTACATGATTTGAACATGTGATATATTTCATTAATTAGTGGTTAAGTAAATAGATATCAGATTAATATTATATTATTTGGTCAACTTATTAATTACCTTTTTGGTAATTATTGGAGAAGTGTTTTCTTATTTATTTCTTACTTTTATGAAAAGTGGATATTAAGTTACTAAAAGGAAAACTTGTCCTCTCTCTACCTTTAATAAAATGGCATATTCTCATCAGTTATGTATGCTAATAAAAATAACACGTATAATGTTTATGTGTGCAAAAGGCCAAGATAAAGAAATTAGTTTCCACGCTTTGCTTATTGTTCAAAGTTGCGACTTTGTTCGTTGTTAAAGGATCTCGACATTGGACTTGATCTCAACAAAGTTTGCCATCATGGATTTAGGTATTTATATTTAACTACTTTATTTATGCATTATAGATATGTGAAAATAATGAAGTTCTAAGATCTTAGGATTCATGTTTATTTGTGATGAATGATTTGCACGAATAATTAAAGTTTACATAGGAAGCTTGTAGAGTGGTTAGACAAAGGGTGGATTAGTTTAGCATTTGCTGGACTGGTGGAAGAGTGAGATGGTCTGTGTATATTACTCTTATATCTTACAGAACTCAATCCTGATCTGGTCCAATTGATAAACAAGAGGCATTGTTATGGCCTCTATTTTCTATAACTGCTTCAGTGAGGAAGAAAATGTTGATAATTTGTTTGTGACATGCACTTTTGCTTAGTAATTCTAGTCTTGCTTGGGATTTTTATTACATTGGCATCTGCAGGACCAATGTTCTATCCAGAGCCTGGCTCATAATTTTATTAATAAGTTCAACTTAAGAAGCCCAAAGAATAAAGTGTCTCGAATGTTCTTCTTCTCTGTTGGCTTGTACCATATTTGCAAAGAGGGGAATGGGAGATTACATGGCACTCCTCCTAAAGATCCTATAGATATTGCTAGAACATGCCCATGGGAGGTTTTAGGGGTGCTGGGGATACACCTTTAATACTTGAAATAGTTTATTTTGCTGTTGTTTTATGTAACAAGGTCTAGCCTTACTTGATTTTTTGGATTCTATTTCTTTGTAGATCAGTTATCTAATATATAAGGGAATGCCCTTACTATTTGCATTGTACTATATTGATAAATATAGAGGGGTGTGAGTTTTTTAAATAATAAAATTAAATATAAAACTAAAAAAGTACACACTAATGATGTGATTTACACAGTGCGGAATAGGCTGTGGAATTTCTTTTAAAACACTTAGAGGGGGGTGAATAAGTGTCATGTGATGCTTTACCCAATTTTTTGCTTAAATTAAATTCATAGAATAAAAAGTAAATTAAACAACCTACAAAGCAAAAATAAATACAATTAAAGTAGAGTTAGAGAGGCACCAGATTTTTAGCGAGGAAACCCAAATGGAAAAATCTCAAGAATTTTTATGTTGTCCCTAGCAAAACGATCCATTATGTATGAAGTAGAGTACAATGGATTCTAACTCAGGTTCATATCGCTTGATGTGTGTTTTTCAATGATAAATCACTTGCAATAGAACGAATCCTTATAGGATATGGCTATATCGAGTGTAACGACCCAAACCCAAGGGTTTGAATCGTCAATCAGGTCTTAACCCGATCTGAGAACACATAAGGGAAAAATGGTCATTATGCACTTTACTACATGTTAGGATTTGTAATGATGGCATACCAATTGTTTTCTAACCAAAGCGGATCGCGAAAGTATTAAAAACTTGACTTTGGGCTCACTCTAGAGCCCTAGGGTTGATAAGGGTAAAATGGTCCTTTTATGTCAAAATTATAGAATAAAACTGATACCATTAGAAAGGTGGCCCCAAAATATGCAAGTTAAACTCAAGAACGACCCTATTTGGGTTTGAAACAAAGAAGTTACAAGCGTTTGAAATTTAGACTAACATAAATATATGGTCAGGCCATTTTATGCTCGAGCACAACCCTTTTGTGCTCGAGGTCATGGACCTGCAATGAAAAGTCCCGAGAGCTGCCTTCAGAATCCCACTAAAAACCACCCTAATGCTCGAGCACAAAAGTTTGTGCTCGAGCTCAAGGACCCCAATGCTCGACAACAGACCCCTTGTTCTTGAGCATTGGCCACACTACAGAAATGTGATCCTCGGCCACGGTGCACAAAATTTTATGCTCGAGCATTGGCCCTAAAAAATGGCCAATGTTCAAACAAAGCTAAGGTATGCGACAAACAAGTTGCTTTGGCACTTGGGTGCATTCTCATGGTTTAAAAGTTGTCCCGAAATATGGTTATACATATGAGCAAATGGATGAATAAAATCTATACATCTACCTTAAAAACATAAATCTAACATTTATGAAATCAAATATGCATCATTGGCATTCTAACTTGAAATATTGTTAAATTTATTGTCATTCATCCTTCTCATGCTCCGTTACATATAAATGGTCCCAAAATGATATAGGGAAAGGTCATGACCCTTAAGGCCTCATTACAATGCTTTACACAAGAATAAATGTGGCTAAGCACTGATTACAAAATATAACAGAATATAGTTCTATCAACTCCGACTATCCTTGGAAAGGTCCGTCATCCATTACGTCCTTTCCATGACCTGAAAGATGTTAAGGGAAGGGGTGAACATGTAGGCTCAATAGAATTAAGTTGCCTAAGGCGTCAACTTTGGACTCCCTTAAGCCACGAAACACATAACGGGAATAAAAAGCATATGGGATCATGCATCAGGATTTCTATAGCATTTAAGTTACATAATCATTCTCATCACGACAAATATAAAACTTATCATAAGTATACATACAAATGCAATGCAATATACTATGTCCCTAACTTGGTCTTTACTGACCCTAACTCACATCGAAAATAACTAATCAACTTTACTAAGGCGAGATTGATTAGCTATCCCTAGCCTCTAAACCAACGGCCATTTGGGGCCTAGTAATCAACTTTACGTATCCTAAACCAACACACGCTCCCTCTTGGTTAAGGTTAGCACCGGACTCACAAAATTTGGTTCTTTTTATAAAAGCCTCACTTCGACCCTTTCTCATTCTTCCTCTTTTCCCCATGCCATGCATATGCAACAATTTCACCCTCTTCACTTCAATGTCATCAATATAGTAATAATGATGTAAGTATGACACTTTCAATCAATTAACCATAAGTATAGCAATTTTTCATTTAACCAATTATAAACATGCCATTTTCAATACAATGAACATGCGCAACACTTTTATATTACAACTATAAACATGCTTACTACATCCTTCACATTTTATAACCATGTTAGTACTTACAATTTAGCACAATGGCAACACATCTATCATATATAAACATGCTTGAATCATTTGAACAAATCATCATCTCTCAAATTAGCAATAACATCATGATATAACATTAAACATGGAATTTAAATGAAGAACATAATAATAGTCCTCAATAGAAGGCAAAGTTTGAGAACTAAGATAGAACCCATACCTTAAAGTTGATGGCTAAACAATCCTTTAGCAACCTTATTTTCAAAATCCTCCAAGTGTGTGCAAGATTGGTCTCAAATGGAAGCCCTTGACATGTAGATCCAATCTCTCTTCTTGGTCTAAGCCTAAATCTTACTTTAGGGCTCTCAAAATATGGATCTAAGCATGTAGTGTATAGATATAGAGAGAGAAGGGGAAATGTAGAGAGAGAAGGGGCTTAGCTGAAAATGAAGAAGGAGGGGGAGTAATATTGTGGTCTTGCCTATTGTTCCATGGGTACAAGTGTGTCACTTGGCACTTTGTGGTTGAATCCCACTTTTGTAAGATTATTCTAGTGCCTTCCCCTTTCATCACAACCCCTAAGGTCTCCAAAATATCTTTCTCTAACTTATAGATACATATATATATATATATATATATATGCATGTGAAATATCCATTGCGCCCTTCTATACAAATGACAAAACCAGGAGAGGTTCCCGAGCCTGGAAATCGTCCCGACTTTCAAAAAATTCTAAAAATGACTTAAAATAAATAAAAAAAATGTATTTCTAAAACTCTCGATTCAAGAAAATGGCCTAAATGGCTCTCGGGGCCAGCGTGGCACACAAAACGGTCGCTAGACCATCGGATTACAATGACATACAACCTTAACTCATCTTTTAAAAGACACACGAAACTCGAGGTAAAAGAATCCCAACTGCTACCTATTAAGTCCCAGATCTAGATTGATACATTCCCGACAACCATTCCCATGCTACCTAATACATAGCTACACCACTACATAACCGTACAAGTGATTACCAATCGCAACCTCTAGCTTTATTATCCTTAACATTTCCTAAAATGGCTAAATGGTAAATCCCAATGACTACATAAACATGAGCATCACAAAGCGTACTATCAAGTAGTCATGATATAGATTCCCAAAACAAAATCTCCAATAATTAAATTATCAAACTATAAACCTTTGTCGGACACTTGATCCTACCTAACACACCTCGTCACTCGAGATAAATTATATGAATCCACACTGTCACACTAACACAACGCACAACACCATGCTCTCACTGTCACTAACGAGTCGAAACAAGCATTGACCTTTGACTTGACTTCGTGCTAAAGAGGAATTGATTCAGGAGAAATGGTTGCCAGGCGATTTTCATCATCGATCCGGTCTCAACACTGACGTCGTTCCCGTCCTCGGTCCAAACCTTAATCACAGTCTCATATAGTCTATAAAACGACTACAAGCTTACTTACCATCCATTCGTTACCTTACATGACCTTAATAGTCATATATACTGGTCCAAGCACCCAGTCAAACCTTAATCACACAACTCATAATGAGCAAAGGATAATGCAACACTACATTCCACAATCAACAATCAGCATAGAAGCTCTCTGATTTGCTCATAACACCTATACCAGGTAGACAACTGTATGACATCATTCGATTTAATTCTTACCTTGTCAAATCACCTCATAAGACTATCACCTACCTGGAATCTCAAAACTAGAGTCAATCATTACCATTATTCCTCAATGGAATCCCACGTTCATTTATCTAACTACACAGTACTCAAACGATATCAACATTTGTCCTCAAGACACTGCTCAACGTAAACATTTATAAAAACATCCGAGTACATGACTCACATCACATCACCTAGTCCTCCTAGAACTTACGGTTCACGACACATCCCCTAGCCATAACTGCTAGTACTAGACACTAGGAATACACAATCCTCGGCCAACAACTCATGCCCGACACTCTATCGGTCACTACTATCCTTAGAACAAGCACCACTAAAACCAAAGAATTCACCTCCCTCTGTGGGAGCATCACACTAACCCTTACCAGGGACCTCTAACAAGATAGAAAACTATCATAGGCCCATCCATCCGCAGTTGCGCACAACTCCTACATGAAGAAACAAGACTCCCAACCAACAACGTCCTTGTTAAGACCTGAACAAACAGAAGGGTATTAAACCTTGTTCTCCTAAGAGACTGACAATCTGGATTCGGACATACCCAACACTCTATCACACATTACTCATAAAACGTCCAACCATGGACATTCAATCTCACTCGAGATGAAGTTGAACTCCTTAGATACAAGGAGACAAACCAAATAAGATACCCGTAAGAAACTACGGACTCATATCAACCCAATCTTGCGTGACTAATGCCCATCAAAGATCCTACAGGGACCCGACACTGGAATTGATAAGCACTGAAAAATGCACATTTGAAGCCTTCATTTTGAGTATATTAGGACTTTATTCTATCTTATTTTTTTGCTTTATTCTTATTTTACGTATTTCCCCTTTTCAGGTGCTTAATCTTGAAATGAGCTAAATCAACTGAATTAGAGCATTGGGAAGACAACCCAGAGTCTTGATGGAAAGATGGAGCAAAGTGGAAGAAAAAAGATGAAAATTTCCCTCTTCGATCGATCGGACCTTGCTGTGATCGATCACACTTTGATCGTTCCAAGCCTGTCATGATGGATCAAAACCTTATTCGTATCTTCAGAAATTTCATTTCTTCGATCAATCCAACCTATATTCGATTGACCGAACCTTTTGATCTTATCCTCATAACCATTTTTGTCCTTATCCTCATAAATATCTCAGCCTTTATCCTTATCTAAATTAATGTGTTGCCATACTTCAATCGATAAAAGCAACAGTGTGCCTCGAAAACTGTATAGAACAGAATTCAAGCCCGATTGAAGGTGTGCTCATGGTGCAATCATTTGGAGGTCCTAGTGCACGAGGTCTGACCAATTTCGGTTTCATTTGAGCTACCTATATAAGAGAATTAATCATTTTTGGCAAAGAGGTTGGTTAGTTGGACAACTTGGTAAGAGATTAGGGGAGGATTAGACACATTTTGGAAAATTCTCTCTCTAGTTCATACTCCATCTCTAGGGTTTCAAGCTTAAAGGCTAAGAGGAAGAAGATGAAGAAAAGCATAAGGAAGGATCTAGAGCACTTCATGAAGACATCCACACCTCCTACGAGTGGCTAAACTCCTCCTTAGCGCTTGGATAAGCCCTAAGTTTGTTATCTAAACATTAGCTCTTTAACTTTTTGGGGATTTTTTTTGTTGTAATGAATGTTTTAATCTCGTGAATATATAAATCTTAATTTTGTCTATGATTTGTATGGTTCAATTCTTCGAATTAATTCCATAGTTTTGTTACATGTCTATATGTGATTACATTGAGGGTTAAGTCTTTACACTAGTTTTTCTAAGTTAGTACATGTCTATGTGTGATTAAATTGAGAATCTAGTGATAGTTATACATGGTTATTATTGGATACACTTGTTGATTGATTTGATGGATTATGTTTATGCTTGATGGATTGTTCTACACCCCTTAGATTGATTGTCCTAATTTCATTGTCTTAATTTAATTATAGTGTAATTGCATTTCAATTCCTAGATAGGTGGACAATACATGCTTGTATTTGATAATGCATTCTTATTGTTGTAAGTTATATAATTCTCTAGATTAACGTGTGCTCTAATGTTGGTTAATTAGATGGTTTACGCTTGGACTTGATGAATTGTGCTACATCATAGTTTACTTGTTGTTAAGTCGATAATTCATTCTTGTTTTTGATACCCATGCTCATTGTTTCAATTGGTAGCACACATTTGGTTTACAACATTGATTTTTCCCCAAATTGTGAAAGACTAGTGGTTTAGGGATGAGCTTAGTGGTGATTCTTACGCCCTAAAACCTCTCTCCTATTTTCTCTAAACCCTACTTTATTTAGCTTGTTTTCTCTTGCATTGCTTTTAATTTATCATTAGCTTAATTAAACCAAACTAAAAACCTCTTTTCAATCAATTAACTAATTAATTCCATGCTTAATTCTAAGTGCCCTTGATCTCTTGGGACGATCCCTTTTTACTTCATACTACATAGTTTAAGTGTCTAGTGGTTTATAAATTTTAAATATGATGCCCATTATGCACTCTTTTTAGCACACACCAAAGTACACCGTTTTGTGCACACACCATAGGAGACATCAGGAACCTTGCATATCCAATGGTAAACGAAACAAATCGAATACGCAACTCATGCACTCTGAGTGCCAGAACACAGCCTACAACCAGATTACTATATAAGAGCATCAATGCTCACAACTCTCTAACACTAGGAACGATCACTGCGTCCCTTTATACTAAAAAATAATCATCCTCAAATGGTAACCTTTATACCATAAAATGACACTTGACATCTATTCCATCTCTACCATCCTAGGCGACATTACCTTGAAAATCGTGCACATAAGACTCGTGACCTCGGTCACAGCAACCTACTGACTCGTCAGAAGAAAAATGTGCCTATATGGCAATACTGCCCTCACTGGCTCTAAAAGACTAAACAGGCCACAATCGCCTCGACCGATGCATAACCCCCATCACCTACCTAATAACAAAGAACAAGTAATCCATACTCTCTAATCCACATTTGGATCACACCTTAAACCGTTTTACTCATCAGCACTAGGACATTACGCCATAACACCTCTACTATCATTTTTCCCAAATGATAACTCGAACCTCTTATCCCACCGGATCAACAAGCTACTACCAAGTGATCTTCCCTTAAGCATCCCTAAGATGATACAAACACATTGCCAGAGTATACCTCATTCCTGACACTCCTTACATCGACTACTAACCCGTTACAAGGAAAAAGAATCCCTATGCGGCAACACTATGCCGACAAATCCCAAAAAGGGGAAATGTGTACCGAAACCAGAGTGCTCAACGTCCAACTGTCTCCTCAAAACCAGCTACAGTAACAATTAGTTGCTAACACTTAACTGGTTACTCAAATCACTCTTTCCAAGGCAATCTGCGTATTCAGCCAAGGAAACCTCACTCCCTAGCATCGACACCATCACCTTTTCTCTTCACTATTCCTTAGAACACCCTTTGCCCTGACGAAACGTCAAATGGGGCTACTTGTTACACCTACGAGATCACCCTTGTCCCAAATCACTTTAATCAATAATCTATCCTTTTGGATCTTCAACAACGAGTACTAGCCCCCGATACACCAGAAACAATCGGGGTACAACTCCAGTTTACAGCTTTAAAATTCTAAAACACAATCCACGTGATAGCATAGTACCTACCATCCACTACCTCATTCATGAACAACCGAACACTTTAACAACCATATCTATCTGTATCATGTAATTCTGCACTATCCAGCTAAAACTGACCACCATTCCCTGCCTCGAGACTCACTTGACAACCATGCCACTCACCGAGAGTCGAAACACTTATAACATACCTCCGCAGGTTTCTATAATGGAAATCACCTCTCAACTAACCGGTCTCTAAAATAGACTCTTACAAGACAATGAAATGAATCACATCTAACAGTCGTTCACCCGGCACTGGCATGACTCCAGTCAATGCCTATGCCAAACTACACATATTAGTACCAACTAAATCTCCTTAATAACCATAACCAACCCGTACAAAAGTACCCGAAACATATGCCCACGTTCCCTAGACCATACCCGTGACTTTACCAATCTCTATCACACCTACCACAAACCAGTTTGAAGAGAACCTCTGCACCAAACCTTGCCCTAAGTCACAAACATTAACCTCTTAAAGTTATACATTTCTCCCATGAAAAACTCACATAGTACACCTGACCTCCACGGTCACAAGAACCCATACACTAACATATGAAACTCATATGCTTCACCTTGGACATCGCACCATGCAATACATAATCATTCTAAAGTCATGCCCTATGCACCATACTAAGAAAACAAGGAGAAGATTAGAACAACCACGCATCGAATAGCTCAATCCACGAGCTAGAAATCTACGCCATTCATTTGATAAGAACCGACACCCAATCAACCATGGAGCAACCAAGCTCCTCGCCTGCTCAGGTTATAACCCGCATAATCATCTATGTCACAACAAGTACTCTACCATATTAGCAACCATTCCATGCTTAATTGCATATATGCACATGAACATATTATATATATATATATATATATATATATATATGACCGTAACCCACACTTTGATACAATCGTGTCATTTCATTTAAAATTTAACATTATACCTTCTTTCTAGTCATCCTTCTTACATATATTAAAACATATTTGTATAAACCATGCCTAAACGCACGTTACGTTACCATATAAATCTTGTTTAAATTTATAAGTCTCGCTTACATTTATCATTCACAAATTCGTTAAGCACTATTGCATAAAACCATTTCTACCATTAAGAAAAGCCCTTAACTGCCAATCTCTCATGATAGAAGAGGTTTGAATTCAATTAAAACAAGATTAATTCTAAGAGAAGATATTAATTTCATTAAAGCTGATTTTATTCATTAAAAACCCCAATTGCTTAGTACTACTAAGTCCATTTCTCACAATCATGCAATCAATATACACAATTCATAAAAATACCCAAAGTTAAGACTAATCAAACTATGCTACTCGCTCTAGGGTTACATCAATGCCCTAAGAGATGATTTAGCTACTCATGGAGGGGAAGCATATCATCATTATCGGTGTTGAAGCCATCTTCATGGACTACAAATTCTTCTTAAATATGTCTTCTTTAATCTTCACTGAGAACTCTGAATCCTAAAGCCACCCAGAAGCTTTCAATGTGTCTTCTCATATTCTTTTATAATGGAGAACAAGTCTTAATCCCCCTTTGATAGGCTTTACAGCTTTTGGGGACAATTAGGCACATTTGGAAACAAAGAAGAGGAGTTTTATAACATTCTCACACTTATTAAAAACTTCCAAGAGGTTAGTGCTCGAGCATTACCTTTAGTGCTAGAGCTCTAGGGTCTTGTGCTCAAGCACTAGGTCTCAATGCTTGATTTATGATTTTTGAAGTGTTTTTTCCTTCAATACTTAGTCAATTTTTTTTTTTTTTTCCTTTGATCAGTGCTCGAGCTTTTTGGCTCTATGCTCAAGCATTAAGGTGTTGTGCTCGAGCTCTAAACACTTACATATTTTTTTATTTTTCTTCAATCAGTGCTCGAGCACTAAGGATCTGTGCTCGAGCTCTAAGGCTTGAATTTCTTCAATTCTTCTTGGTTAACTCCCAAATTGACTAGAATGGCTCGAAGTATCTTCCGAAGCATTGGGACACCATTCCAAGATTCAAATCCATGGAATTAACCATATGCTCGGGTAATGACCTACAAATAGAAAATAAACAAAAATAAACATAAGAACCAAGATAAAGGCACCACTAAGACATTAGCATATGTACGTTTAAGTGAACGAATATGAAATATTCAGCGCTTACCACTTCTTCACTCTACTAAAAATCAATTGCTTACCGTCTTTGGCTTTGCGACTCCCCCATACAATAGCTTTCGACTTAATTAACAACGATTATTCTTTCTCACCAAGTATCTTCAAATGAGGGATGATTTTGAGAAATAATGTACTATAGGGATATGTGTGTATGTATAAAGTGTTTGTATATACTTGTTTTGGAAAATGCATTGGTTTATTTAAATCGTATTTTTGATATGGTACAAAATGATATGTTTGATTTGGTATGAATCGAAGGGGAATAAAGTTCTCTTTGGACTCAAAAATGGTAATTTTTCTTAAAGGTGATTTTCTAAGACTCGAAACATACACACTTCACTTGAAGTGGTTTTTGATGACTCAAAATGTGACCAAAATAATCACTTTGTTTTACAAAGACGTTCTAGTATCAAAAGTGACCTTAAATGACCATTTTGACGCAAAAGGTGTTATAAGTACCAAAAGAGGCAAGAATGACCACTTTGCTAGAAGTGGGTTCCAAGGTGTCAAAAAATGACCATTACAAAAGTGGGTTTCCAAGTGTCAAAAGTGACAAAAATGACCATTTCAACAAAAATGGGTTTTGAAGTGTCAAAAGTGGCGAAAAGAACCACTTTGTTAAAAGATGTTTTTGATGCCAAAAGAGTACAAAATGACCACTTTATGGGAAGTTGGTTTTAAAGTGTCAAAAATGACAAAAGTGGCCATTTCAATAAAAAATAGGTTTTAGAATGTCAAAATTGACAAGAATGACCTCTTTTAAAGAAAAATGACCATTTTGAAGACAGTCGACTTTGAGAGTGAGAGTGGTGGAAAGTGAACGGGATGCTAGTCTTGGGAGCAAAAAGTGTCGAGAATCCTCAAGATGATGATTTAGAAGGTGTTTAGTGTGAAAAAGTAAAATGGTGGTGGTTCCAAAATGAAAAAAGCTACCGGAGCTTCTTGTGAAAGGAAATCACTTTGGTTAGCTTCTAAAAGGTTGTAGAGACCTCACATGAACCACCTTTTATGTGTATAATGTTCATTATAACAACGGTTTGACAAGAATGTCATCTCGTTGAAATAAACACGTACGCGTGTGCTCGTATCTGTGACCGGTTTAATGCAAATGTAATGTAATGAACACAAAACACCTAAAAAATTGTTATAGATTGAAAAATGCTAGGAATACTTTGTCTTTATGCTTTTGGTGGGTAGATGTATGGCATTTGAACCCGTACTCCATATTTCTAGCCACCTCCATTGTAGAGACACAATGTACACATCTTTACGATCTTGGTTTCTAGTGGAGCAGTGTTCAAAAACCGTTCACCATCATCGTAGAAACCACTCCCGTAAAGATGTGAGCTTCAATCAAATATCCATGAAAAGATAACAAGATAATGAAAAAAGGGCAATAAAGACAAATAAATGAAAATAGACAAAGAAATAAAAGGAGATAAGTAAAGAAATGAACTTGTTACACCCTTTTAATGTGTATTCCTCCTTTGTGGTGGCTCTTTCCTCCTCCTTCAAGCCATAGATGGATTTCTAGCTTTTGGTGAGCAAGAGACTCCTTTCTACAAGTGTAGAGAGAGAGAGAGGGAAAAAAAAAATGGAGAGGAGTGTGTGTAGTAGTGTGAGAAATGTGTAAAGACTTGGCATGTGTTTGTGTGTGTTTATATATATGTATATTATTGTAGAGAGAGAGTGTGATACCCCTCGGATCCGAGACGTGGGTTGATCAGATTCGAGCCCACACCCGAGGGATATCAGACAATTAATATGTTAAAATGAACACAGATTACAAAAATGATTTAAGAAATAAAAGAATAAGCGGGAAGAAACTAAAATAGAAATCCTCAATATAAAAATCCTTAAAATATTAATAACTTAAAATCCCACAATCCAAAATCTTCAATCTTTTAACAACTCGGGAATCCATCTCTAGTGGACCCCTAATATAAAAATCCCAAACTGAATAAAAGTAAAACTAAAGATAAAATCCAAGTCGAACATCTAGAAAGAGATCCTATATCGTCGGAAGAATGAGTGACCATCTCTGCTCAACACGAACAAGCTCAAGCCTGGAACTGACGTATACCTAAAAAATAGGAGTAGGTCAGGCCCACGAACAAGTTATATCCTACTGCAATCCAAGCAAAGACCCGATACGCATGTACATACTAAATATTTCAACCATAGCTAATAGTCCGTACATAGATATATATCCACACTACTGGACTCTCGCTAGACTATGAAGAGAGTCTCAACCTGAATAGAACGCATCATGCAAAGCGAACCTGAGTAGGCATGAGTACCGAAGCCTTACAGGGTATACCTCAACCCTCACAGCCAGTTACACATCCAACTACATATACGCATCCTAACCGTCGACTCAAAGACTCAAGCTCATCTCGCGGTAACATAAAATATATTTAAATTCCAATTCCATCCATCTACAAGAAATCCAGTAAGTCATTTGGCGTATTCAACCGTACCGACTTAAATACATATAAGGAGAATTTAATTTGATAACCTATACCCTTATTCAAAATAGGTAGGACTTAGCATCTTGTGCTATCCAAACCTAGTATGTCACCATCCCATACTGGTACATATAATCCAATCCATCCAACAGTTGATCAAATACATAAACATTGCACATAGCAACTGAACCATAATAAGCATAAATAAAAATATAGACTAACAGGCTTACTCCAGTAATTGATAAATCAAAATAATAAGACACATCAATTAATTCCATGATGAACATAAAATAAGTATATAAGCTATCATGTTCATCCCATATCTCCAGTATAAATTATCTTATTTTTTAACATGCAAATAATTCATCCTCCTTGTCCACAAATCCATGACAAGTATAATAAACTTAACTATATTAATTATCATGCTTGCCACTATTAATAATATCGTATTAATAAATTTTCCATCTACAGAGAAAATAAATTAAGTTCAGTAAATTATAATTTCTCTGCACTACAATAAACAACTTTCGTCGATGCTTACTAATGTTTAAGCTATAAACACATACTGGTTTATTAAACCTTAATCCACCCTCACAAGTGTTAATTAGACTTAGGACATCTCCAAACACCCAAGTATAGCTTCCTAAAGCTTCTGAAAAACCCAAAAATCCGAGTTTCGTAGCCAAACAAGTCGCAGAATAAGTCAAACTGAAGACCCGGGAAAGAGCCTGCTCTTTCAAACGAAAGAGCTTGCTATTTTACATGAAAGAGCCTGCTCTTTCTTTACTTAGAGCCTGCTCTTTGGTTGCAAAGAGCCTGCTCTTTGCTTCTATGAGCCGTCTCTTTGAAAACTTAAGCCGTTTCCTCTATGTTCTTTATCGTTTCCAGCTCCGGTGAAATACAGATGAACTGACCTTCATCCCTAGTGTTCTTAAGTGTGTTAATTAGATTCCAGTGTGATCAAAAGCCATTTATAATCCTTATTAAATCAACGATATGAATTATACATGAATTATACCATAAAGGATTTAAACTGAACTAGTTTTCCATCCATCAATGTACTATTCTTGTGATCACCCACACGAACCATAATCAATTTAATGATGTTCCCAGGGTACTCCAAAGTGGACTTAATTTCCATTATACACAAATTAACATAGAAGCTTAGTTAATCAAAACCTTACCTCACTGCAAAACACCTAAACTAATTGCCTACAATTTTAATTTGAGATGCTTTGAGTTCCATTCTATAATACTATGTTCTTAAAGACTTTAATCCAACTCTAAACCATAGCTACACCATCCATTACAGTAATTATTCTACTAGAAAGACAATCCCCATGAAACCACCTCACTGAAAACTGAAAACACAACAACAGAATGTAAAAAAAATTGGAAAACAGGAGTGGAGTAGGCTCTAGAACCCCA
>JAOTQH010069320.1:0-16874 GCA_025631255.1 Cornus kousa | reverse complement strand
AACAGCTGTATATTCAGCTGTACATTCAGCTGTAACTCTTAATGTAACAGCTGTACATTCAGCTGGACACGCTAACTTAAACTTAGTCCAGAAGTCTCACAAAAGCTTGGTGATGCTACACTTCATTATGCACATGGCCGTTATGAAGAGGTATGGTGTTGAATTATTGATCACTTTCTTGCATTGGGGTAATGCTGTTTGTTAAGCTAAGAAAACCCTATTAACACTGGGTGCTGAATCAGTTAAGGTATGGAATGCTGGTCAGTCTCAATCCACTATTCCACTCTATACTCGTGCTATTGTGCAATATTCAAGCTTTTAGACTCTTATGTATTTCCTTATTGTAACTCTTTTTGGTTGATGCCGTTCTTGTACAATCTTCTACTTGTGTCCAAATCCTTCTACTCACTAATATTCACATAGGTTTTTTGGTTGCATGCCAATGCCATTTGCAGTTTGGTCTTCCGTTACCTGCTGCAGTTGCTAATTGATTTTTCTCTCTTGCTAATTTCTGTATCTTTACTTCTCTAGCTGCTCATGCACTTTAAGTAAGTTTAGTAACATTTTTTGGGGGGCCTTTTGAACTAGTAATTCATGGCTTTTTTTCCCTTTTTTTAAAAGTTTTTATGTTTTGTTTATTTTTGCCTTTATAGAATTCCCCTTTAATCTGATTGTTATATTCTGGTGATATTGTCTTGAATCAGGTTTTAATTTCTGCTTTCAGGCTCTGATTCTTTCTTATGCCAAACTATTAAAATTGTGGAAAACATTGTTGTTGAATTCTATAAAGGAAAAAATAATCAGGTTTTAATTTCTGCCTTCAGGCTCTGATTCTTTCTTATGCCAAACTCCTAAAATTGTGGAAAACATTGTTGTTGAGTTCTCATATTATGTCTGAACAATTGTTAAATGGCAGAAAAAGTTATGTTTCTTTCATACATCTCAAGGGTATTTATACATGATACACATACCTATTTAAGGTAAGTCAACTACACAATTAATTCGACAACTAATACACGCTAACGCCTAATAGATAACAACTAATAACACTGACAACTATACATGCTAACGCCTAATAGATAACAATAGATAACAGCTGTATATTCAGCTGTACATTCAGCTGTAACTCTTAATGTAACAACTGTACATTCAGCTGTACACGCTAACTGAGCTTTGGTTAGAAAAATGGGGCTGGCAATAAGTGGTTATTGCTACACAATAAAAATTCAAAAAACTGAATGTAAACATATAAAAAAGTTATAAAGAAATTCTCAAGAAAATAGACAACAAACCAAGAATAAAAAAAAATAAAAAATAAAAAAATTGAAAGTGAAAAGGTTGTGAGAAAGAAAAGGCCGGTAACTGTGCATTGGTGCTGCATGTACAATAGAGATGGGGAGTCAGTTGATCACCTTCTTCTGCATTGTCCCGTGATGAATGACTGTTGGAGTCTTATTTTTGGCTTCTTTGGTGTACAGTGGTTTAAGCCTAGGTCTTCGAGAGGCTTTATTGATGTTTGGAGTGGATGTCATGTGGGACCCCACCCCACGCTCCGTGAATTTTGGAGGGAGGCACCCTTTTGTGTTTGGTGGTTCATTTGGAAGGAGCCGAATAGAAAAGAAATTGTAAATCTATTGAGGAGATAGTTGATTTTTTGGGTTCCCTAAGCTCTTAGGATCCTTTTGGCTTTAGCCATTCTGTTGATTTTGGGAAGCGTTCCCCTTTTGAACACTTTCTAATATATATTTACTTATCAAAAAAATAAATAAAAAGATAGATAGAGAGAGAGAGAGAGAGAGAAAAGGTTGACCACGAATATGAGTATATGTAATATATTAAAAATTATAAAAGAGCTATCCAAGTGCATGAAGCTCCCGCCACTGCAGGGTTTGGAGAGAGTTAGATGTAGGTGGGGTCTGGGCAGAGTTAGATGTACACTAGGTCTAGAAAGAATTAGATGTACACAACCTTACCTCCACAGCCGAAGAGGTTGTTTCTTGGTTGCACTTTTATAAATATATAAAGTAAGGTTCAAGTACGGATTGAGATGTTTCAGTCCAAACCCAACCCTAATTGTCGATATGGTTGCCCAAGACCCTGAAAAATGGGGTTGGGTTATGATTGGGTCACCCACCCAATTCCACTTTGCGAATGAAAGGAACATTAAGTGGTAAAACTTTACCATGTCTTTGCACGTGTCTATGTGCACATGTATTTAGAAGGAAACAAACCTCCTTCCACGAGATGAATGCAGGGTGTCACTATTTATAAGATCACTTACACAATGTTCTAGAATAGGATTCACATGATACTTTTTTCAAGCACTCATGAAGCTTCATGAGAACTCGACAAGACTGTAGAGAGAGAATGTTCATATAGCTCAATTTCTAAGATACACAAAAGAATTAATGATAGAGCATATAAAACATTTATTGCGGAAAGATAGGAAACATTGTCCTAAATGGAAAGGCAGATTTCCTTTATGTCACATCATTATCTAATTCTATATTGGCTCCACCATTGTTGTCTTTTTCTGGACCAAAATTGACAACACATTTCAAAACGTCGATGCTGTACGATGGAGTTACCAACCATCATTATGCCTTGTATTTTTACAAAAAACTACTCGATAATATCAGTCTTCTTAAATCCCATAGTAGACTGCTATAACAAGTTTGTAACTCATCAAATCCCATAGTATGGATACTCTCAGCTGGTAATAAGATTAAGTGAATAGTAAGAGTGGATTTTGTATGGTTGCATTAATCAATAATGATTAAAGAGAGTACAGCACAGACCATTGCCAGGAGCATACTCCTTGGTAGTAATAATGCATGATCCAACATAGTCCTTCTACGTACTTCAGGACCTACAAATATTAAGGCATAAGGCAACAAAGAAAACACCGCAGGTGAAAAATAGAAAACGAAAATAAAACCAGAAATGAACCAATTCAAGAGAGCCAGCACAAAAGATTTTCAAGCAGCAGCAGAGGTAAGAATGAATTTCAAAAAATTCAAGTTAAAAAAAGAAAAAAAGACAAAGAAAAGAAAAGAAAAGAAAATGTAGCAAAAATATGTCCTTTCATGTTGTTAGAGAGCTATGGAATATAAACAAAATATAAAAAATTAAAGGAAAATGTAAATGCACCCACCATGTACGCTCATTATAAAACATAAAACACAAATCAGTCATGTGTTTAAACTGTACCCCAGAGTAAGTTTAAAGTCAAAAAATAGACAAGAGGGGGAGGGGGCGTCTAGATGCAAGACATGATTTTCAAAACCGTACAGCCAGCAGAAAGTGAGTGACAATAAGAATCCTTACTGCATGTCTTCGAACTTTCTCACAGTCAGCATCAGTTATAACTTCAAACTTTTCAGTATAGAATCTTTCTTTCCAACCTCTTCTCCTAGTTTAACCTGACAAAGCAAGGCTTGATTTAAAGAATAGAATAGTGGGAGACCTTAAACAGTTCACTTTTGCAGTAAGACTAAAACTTCTGAAAAAAAAAAGAAAAGAAAAGAAAAGAAAAGAAAAGGTAACCTTATCAACCACGGAATTTGCATTATCATCATATACAGGTTTGATTGAGCTCTGAGTTTTCTCAAAACTGCACTGTTCCAATAGTAATCATAGCACAATAAGTACTAGTCGGTCAGATTCATTTTCCATAAAAAATCTGAAATCCCAACATGGAAAGCCAAATATAGAGTGCTCACATTAGCCAAAAAACGTCAAAAGCGAATCTCCCTTTCCTTTTGCTCCTGAATGAAAACATTGTTATCTGATATTATGGTAGCCAAACCAGAATATACTACCACAACCAAGTGCTTTCCTCCTCAATTTATACAATCAACAAATAATTTTTGAACTCAATAGCAGCACACACTATTCTTTGTTAGCCGACTAAATCACATGATCTACCATAAGTTGGTAATTAAAGAATGTGAGTGAATTTATTTTACACTTGTATATATATATATAAAACGAAGCTCAAATGGAACTTTGTGAAACAAGCACATCACACTTCAATAGTGTTCAATACAAATACAAAGTCGCCTTCATACTGATTTCTAAAGGGCGTCTTTCTAGTCACACTTTCCATGCTCAACTGTTTTGTTAAGGGCCATGGTGCTAAGGTCTCTTCTCTGGGGAAGGTAACACTGATCTCAACGTGGAGTTGCTCCCAAAGACAGCACCGACATACAGTCATTTCTTTTCTTTTTTCTTTTTCCTTAGTAAAACATACGGTCATTTCATCTTTTATGGCAATAAATTGTCTAAAAAAAAGAAAAAAAAGAATTACATTTGTGACCATATAAAAAGGAAAAGTCACCAAGTAATTGCACAACCACAAAGTGTAGATAAAACCTGGCTACGTCTTCTGAAAATGGAACTCTCATGAGAACCCACAGCTTGTACAAAGCGCTCCAAGCGTTCCAAGTTTACCTACAGATTGAACAAACAGAATAAAAGAGACACAAGAAAGTATGTGACTTAAAAAGTAAAAATAGCTGAAAGATCAGAATCTGAAAAAGAAAACAAAACAATTTCAGAAGCACATATTTCCGGACTTCAGAGCAGAAAAGGCAGAGATTTTATCATCTCAAGGATTCTATAAAGAATTTATGAACTGAAAAAGGTGTTTTATTGTCTGTGTCTTTAAGTATGAAATTCAACAAAAGAGGGTGGGAATACTTGATGTACAATCTTAATTGAAGAAAAAATTATTGACTAACAATATAAAACCTAAAAAGAGAGAAATGTGGATGTTTAGAAGCAGCCAGAACCTCTAGTCCACCATCAAAGAGGGACAGGGCAAATCCTCTCATGCTTTCATACTTGGGGTAATTACTCAACTGATTCAATAGATAAAGATGACATATTCAAATTCGTAATTATAGAGCATCTCCAATGGTCTCTCAAATGGGCTCTCAAACTCAAAATATAGCAGGTGGATTAAAATAAGGCACTCCAATGGCCTCTCAAAAGACCTTTCATATTTTGAGATTCTCAAACGCATTCTCAAATATAGCAGCTCTCAAATGGCCTCTCAAACTCAAAATATAGCAAGTGGATGAAAAAAGGCACTCTAATGGGTTCTCTTAAAAGACCTCTCATATTTTGAGATCGTCAAAAGTTGCTAAAATGAAAATAAGGCACTCCAATGGGCTCTCAAAATATGGAATGATTGTTGTGTCAAAAAATAGCATTTTGGATGAAATGCACCATTGAAGCAGAATTGCAAAAATATAGCATTTTGACACTATAGCTCCTCTCAAAATATTTTGACATGGAAATATAGCATCTTGCATTGGGGATGCTCCCCATTTTCAAAATCCTATTTGATCCTAGTTTCAAAATATCACTAGTAGAACCTAATAATACCTACAAGAAATCCTACTCTAACCTACTACTGGCTCCTAAAAACTTACTTCATTAGTTTCAATTTTTATATAACCAACAAAGGGGCCCTAAGTTGAGAACAGATTTTCAGCAAGTCTACAAAAGGATCGAGACATTCTGGAGAATTATCATGGAGCTATTATTTGGTAAGTAATTGCTGCCACCCTAGTATGTGGATGTTTTGTTCATTATGCTTCTCTCAATGCAAAAACCAGTATGCTCCCCCACCCCCACCCTCTGTGTGTGTGTGTGTGTGTGTGTGTTGGGGGGTAAAAGACTGGATTCTGCTCACGTGCTGAGCCGAATTTGTAGTACGCTTATCAAGCTTGACTTGGAAGTTAATGTCTAAAAAGCCATTCTAGGACTCTGTCTTGCCTGAACAATTACAGATGAGCTTTTAACCGAATCAATGTAGAATATCCTGGTTCATTTTGCCTAATTTAAGTGCCCATTGGCTGGCTAAGCCAATCTCAAGATTGAAGCTTGATGAGCTCCACAAATAGACACGAGGATTGCTTGTATACTACAAGAGAACTTTGATAGTGGATTTTAAAAGTCTAAACCACAGGATTATAAACAAACCAACCCGAGTGCATAGTAGGCTGCTCAAGCTTGGCTTGAAAGCTAAAGATCGAATAATCCATTATAGGAGTCATTCATGAACAATCACAAATGAGATTTTAATCGAGAATCTTGGTTCAATTTGCACTATTTAGGTTCTTATGGCTGACCAAGCAAGGTTTAAGGACTTGACTATTATGGTGCGACTCGGCCAAGTTGTAACAGCCATGACAGCTAGCTATTCCAAGTAGCACTCGTATCTCAATGCTAATTTTTTCACAACAGAATAAGGCATTGGACAGCAAGTCAATGCCTGAAGTTTAAAAAACCCTATTTTAATCCTCTTTTCTTATTAATTTTTTTTTTCCCCTTCTTATAAATCTAACCAACGCAAACTCCATCCAAATGTTGTTTGATAAAACTGAAAAATAAGTGCTGGAAATTTTAATGAGCTGAATTTTAATTGTTTAAGTTGTAATATTTGATTTCTTTTTACGGGTAATTTTATTCATTGAAAAAAATCCAAACAGATTCTCATTGAGCATATTTATTGATAACCCCAAAGAAAAACTCTGTTCACTTTTAAAAATATATATTTGAAACTCACACACCCACTTTATCCCTGAGGGATTGAACCCTCGACCTACTTTAGAAGGTGAGAAAATACCATTAGTCTACAAGAGCCTAGTTTCACTTAAAATTTTGACTTTCTTTAAAGTGGAACATTTTTTTTTTTAATGACAATCAAATTGAGTTACCAAACGTATTTCATTGCAAAATTACAGTTTTAGATGCTGACTTGGTTAATCCAACAGCATCTTAACATCCAAACTCAAGATTCACAATATTTGAGCCTAAATCTTGGATCAAAACCTTTCAAAACTTCAAATCATCAGTAAGATCTACAAAGTTTTTGAACTATTTTCTTTTTTCATTTGGATATGAAATTTAAACAGTGTTTGATGTTATATCTGCAAGACTATGTGTTAGTTCAACTACTGGCATTTACTTCTATTTTGACAATGTATGAGAGACTTCAGCTATTTTGTTTTTGGATTTTGTTTCTTTCGTGGTTTGATTATCCATATGTCTAAGTTCTGTATCACTGTGAACCTAAATAAAGAGATCCAGCAAAGACTTGATTGGAGGTCTGTGTGCTTGCCAGTTTGGACATCATATAGACGACTCGAAAAATTATATGGACACAGGATTTAGAGATACTAATACTAATGCAATAACATGAAATATACAGGATTTCAATTATATACCTCAAAAGAATTAGTAAGATAACCACCGATTTGAATAAATTCCTCCTTGTAGACTTTCATGAGTAGATTAATAGCACCCTGTGAGAAGCAATTAATAAGGAGAACATTTATTCACAGTATTAACAAATAAAAATTACACAAAAGTCAACTAGATCCGGGTTGAGTATAAATATGAAAATAAGATGCAATATAAGATGTGATAAATCTATTATCTTCAACACTAATCTAACTTAAACAAAAGTGAAATTTCAAAAATCATATTAAGCAAAAATTACTCTTTAGAACAGATAAACTACTGGCTCAATAAACGTTTTAAACATTCCCACCTCAGATATCTCCAATGATGGCACGTGGGGTAGAAAGTCATTTCCAACAAAAAAACACATGAAGACAAAATCATCAATCAAACGCTCCAAGTCTTTCATTGCTGGTATTCTCAAATCACACACTAAATATCCCTGAGTACCCATATATTGAGAAACTGAAACAAAGAAATAAAAGGGAAAAAAATGTTAAAGAAAGTATTATCATTACCATATTTCAGTAAGTCTACGATTATAATTTTAAACTTAAACTTTGATTAAAAGAACAAAACTGCCTAGAATTCGGATTGTTATGGTAAACGGAAAAGGAGCAGGTGCCACATAATCTAAAGGGTAAATTACCCTGACCTCCCTTTTTAGGCTTATCATCATCAGATTAAGCTTTTGAAAAAATCACTATTACACCCTAGTCAAAGTTAAAAAGTCAAAGGGAAGTAAACGTTAACTGTTATTTTACAATTTTACCCCTAGATTATTATATTCATATATAAGCAAATAGATGATGTCATTTGTAATTGATGAAAAGACAAAAATAACTCCATTGTATCGTCTGGTCATGTAAGACCAGATTTGTGTGTTTCATTCATGCAAAGATCTCTTCCTTTTTCGAGACACTAGATCAAACCATGTAAACCCTATCTCTCTTCACAGTATTTTACTCTGGAAAGCCTAGATCGACATCATCTCATCTGAAAATAAATTTTAATACTGTGAAGACCCTAGCTTTCAATAATCTGATTTCCATCTAAATTCTTTAGAAAACCCATTGCCGTCATTTAGAAATTGAAATCTATCCGTGTCCTACTCTCATGGCCTCTGTGTTAGTCCTTTTGTCCACATTCTAGTTAATCCTCTAACATGCTTGGACATGGTGGCCTGCGGAAGCAACTTTTTCATGAAGCATTGGAACCAAACAAAAAGTGAGGAAGACACCTTCCCTTCCCTAAGGATGCTTCATCACCTCTCCCTTGCATCCATTTTTCCATCTCTCCAACCAAACGGAGCATTATTAAGGCGTGGTTTACTTTTTAACCAAAAGAAAAACATTTATGATAAATAAACTGAAGAAATATAATAAGAATAAGTATCATAAAGTGGAAAAGTTGACCACTGTATTAAATTTGAGTGAAACAAGTATAAGCATCAAACTAAGTGTATCCTAAAATGCTGAGCTCTAGATCTGTTGTGATTCTGTCCAGTAATTTGACTGTTAAAAGGATACCAAGGGAACATAAATAATCACAAACTTTTTTGGTTACTATATTTATTGTGTTAAAACAGAAGTGTTACATGTTTCGGAATAATACACATGCCAGCACACGGGCTGCTAAGATGTCAATCTTTTATGGTAATTATTCATAATATGAATATGAAAATAATGTTTCAGATGGATTTCAATGGAATCCCATATCTGCTCCCAAAGGGAGGTGAGAGAGAGAGGGAGAGAGAGAGGACTTTCTATTTGACATATTTTGATTTAACTTCCCTACTTTTTTTTTTATAAGTATTTTAACTTCTCTGATAATCAATTGAAAAAAAGAAAAAAAGAATGAAACAAGCATATAATGTGTAGAAAACTTGCAAATATGTTAACAAGTAATTATACTTTATGTGTCACATACAGCATGTGATTAATATTGTCTATTACATTTTCTTGACAATATAGACATAACACACACACACACAACATTATAAGAATTCCAAAAGTTCAAAAGTTTACAAAATTTTAATCAAACTTCCTTTAGGTTGATATAATTAGTAAGAAATAAAATAAAAGTAATCCCAGAAATAAACTGAATTATTATATGTTACCTACCTACTTAAAGAAATGTTTCATAAGAAATGGTTTATCAACAATAAAGATCGAAGATAACAAAAATATACCATAGTAAAGCAATATACTGGGCAAGATAATCAATTTTATACACAACTCCAACTCATAATTTCAGTAAATCATACTTAAAAAATGAATTGGGTAATTTCAACATTAATAAGTATAAATATTATATGAAAAAAAGTTTAAATCATTTGTTAAACATAACATATGCTCTGATATCCAGACACTAGTCTCTGGTGTTCAAGCTGCATGAGTTGTAAGTTCTTGCTCACTCCACTTCCTCATCATCTTAGGTTGAGTTCGTCATCCTTAAATTAAATGACATCATATTTTTGCATAGAAGTACCAATTAATTTAAGTTTAGCGTAGAATTTAAGAAAAACAACCTGGAATTTCTTCCTCAAAATAGAATCTTCCACATTCATGCCATGCACTGCCCCTTGCCCTGACTCCCTCCTTACTTCCTGCCTATTCATAGGTAAAGAAACCTTCCCATGTTTTGATGTTCTATCATACACATTCCAGGTGCCCTACATAACAAACCAAAAGAAGTTTCAGCTTGTAGCTGCATTCAGATGAGTGCAATTAACTTAAAACAATCAATAATAAAATCACAACAAGAAAATCCCAATAAAGATCCCCAATATATAGACCTCCCTTAAAATTGAGAAATGGATTTCATGGGTAGACAATGCCAGCATTATTAAGTCTGCATCCTAAAACGGCACGAAAGATACAAATTCAGATTATAAACAGAGTATAGGCAGTGTATGACTTGTTTATAAGGAAAGGCAAAGTAATTTACCAATCCATACAAACAATGTCTTGTGTTTGGATTGAATCCTGGCAGACTCCTTTGCAAGCGGATGTTAGACATTATCTTATGCTCCCCCTCACCAGGTACACTAGCATCAGAAAGAATGACCTAGAAAAACATCCAAAGAATTTGCATGAGAAAGAGAGAAAAACCATTTCTTGTATCAACTTAACAGGAGGAATATTAGGCATTGTGCCAAAGAAGATTTAAAATTTTACCTTGATTCCCTGCCACCCTGGATCCACATTCATCCTCAAGTGTACGTAATATCGAAGAGCTGACGATAATATTGCCATGAATTCAGTTCCTGGTGTAATTACATTTGAGTCTAGCTTTTTAGTTTGCTCCAAAAGAGTCAGCTCTTCCTCTTCCAATTCATAGACACCCTTTGGCTTCTCCATCCCAGAGGCCTAATAGTTATAAAAAATAAAAATAAAAATAAAAAATCAATTATTAATTTTTTTTTCCAGATATAGAGGGTATTAGTAAATAGAGTCCTAACATTACAAAAACTAATAACATTACTTAATTTTGCAACCTAAATTTATCGAGGTTTTCAAGCCATATAAACTCACTTCAACAGAGGCATCTTTAGCAGCTCTGAAACGTCTTGCACCTTGTTGATTCATCTTAGCACGTGGTGCAACACCATCTAGCCACAATATGCTAACAAATTAGAATGAAGTGTAAGTCCCATAATAACTATAAGGAAATAATTTTTCCAATAACAACCAAGGGCGCCAACCAATATGGCATTTCATGCTTTTGTTTAGAGAAAATATTGGTTCCTAAATTACTTATCAAAAAGATATATATATATTATTTTGTTGGTTCCTAAATTAGTATTCAAGTTTCGGGAACTATAATTTGTCAATAAGCTATGATACCCATATGACATTTGGTCATGTTTGAGTCTTCCAGAATCATTTCCTCATTATTCCTGCAGACTCACCAACTGTCGAATGTCTAAAATTCTGATACAGAGGAATCCAATAGACCCTTTTCCAATACCTTTCTTGCGCAAGAATGCTACTCCCAGCTCATGAAAGACTGTGATCTTTGTTTGCTCTCATAAAGTCTGAGAAAGGAAAGTGATATCCTTTAAAAACCTCATAAAATAACCCCTTCTTAATAACCTGCAATCTCCATCCCAATTTGGATAAAAGGGCTAAATTAAATGCATCATGTCTCAAAATCCAAACCCATCAAACTTCCTAGGAGAGACCAATTTTCTGTTTTTCATTACAACCAGCCCACCAAAACTGAGCCATATGTTTCTTCAATATGTTGCAAAGTTTAGATGACAATTTAAAACATGACACTGAATAAGATGGAATTGCTAAAAAATTAGACACAAAAGAATGTCAATAAGGTCTTCTAATAACTCTATTTTTTGTTGTTCCTGCTCCGGTAAAAACCACGACTTACAATCACAATGGCACTTCAAAAATTCAAGAAGTACTTCCACATTTCACATCCAAAATATAATACAGATACAAACAATGTTAAGGGTCATTGAAAATTGCTTCAAGGCAAAAATTAAAGCATGTTCAAGGACTACACAGTTTAAGAGACTACAAGGTGAATTTAGCTGATATAGCATAACTAAGAATTTTGCTTCACCAATGCTGCAGCTAGATTTTTTTCAGTCAGTCAGTATTATAAACAACCAAGAGGGATTACATAATCCAAGGGGCATTATAGTGACTCAAGCATCTAGCTTCTATAAGTCAGGAAGGCAAAAGGCTCCATACTCATGTAACTCGGAATATCACCAGAGAACTGCAGCAGGCTACTGTACATAATCAAACTCACTTGATCAGGGCAATTCATTTGAAGAGGGATTGTGGTAAATTCCATTCTTGTTTCAACCATGTTAGATTTTTTTGCCTCCTTAGCATCACATCTGCAACTGTTTAAATATAAAACCGATGCCCCATAAACCTAAATCAGATTGTATTATACCAAAAACCATCACCAGGTTCAAGATAAGTCCTAGATAAATGGTCATTGAATTTAGTACAATTTAAGGATCACAACTGTTATAAACCTTAATGACAATAACAGAACTTACTTTCATTTTTTAATAGAAGTAGAAGGAATACATTGACCAGGGCATACCCTGGGAACAAAGTCCAACCCACTGAAAGGCTTACAGAGGAAAGCCATATCTTGAATTGGACTCCAAAAGAAACAAAAAAACACACGGGTATACATATAAAAGTTACAGTTAAACTAAGAGGAATTCAGCAGCAAACTGAAACCCTTCCACGCACTAAAACTACCACTAAGGCCATGGACATCAAGGATAAAGCCACAGAGAAGCTGAATCAAAACCAGAATGCAATGAAATATCAGCAGCCTAATATGCTAAAAGTAATGATTTGAATATATGTGAATAACTGTACAAAACTAACAACCCTTGGGGCTTAGAAAAACAGAAAGGGCTTAGTGTCCCTATACATATTAACAGCCTAATACAATCAAGCAGTGAGCTTCCATTACCCAACAGAGGAAACCTGAGGCATCATAGCAGATCAAAATACCAAAGAAAAAGTCATATTGACAACAAGTGCTTGGTGTCCCTATATGGTTTATTTAGAAGATCAAGTGATGATCATCGCATGCTGCGTTTCTTGTTTCACTTGGAACAAATATGATTCTTAATTCCTTAACATCCTTAGTACTGTCCATAGCTGAAACAAAGGGATGGCCTAAGAGCATGTCTGCAGATCATCGTGCATCGGATCATCTACTAAACACTTCTTCAAGAAATCTTTTGCCTCTGCAGACACCCAACTTGGAATCTCTGGCAGTGTTTTTTCTGGAACCAATACGATATAAAAGAGCACCAGCCTCGGCAGGTGGTTCGCAATGCCATGGCATTGCCCCCGTAATCAACTCTAATACAATGCACCCAAGTGCCCAAATATCCAAATAAGGCCGGTATTCTTGATGATGAACAACTCCGATGCCAAATACATAGGTGTGCCAATCAACATGAGGCTTCTTTTGTTTGAAATCTTCATAGCAAGCCCAAAATCTGCAATCTTTGCAATTTCTTCAACCCTTTTCAACCTTGGAATAATCAAACTTGAAGAGTCCTCCTCACTAGCAAGTAGGATATTATGGGGCTTTATGTCGTAGTGAACGTAGCCTTGCTTGTGAATGTAACTGAGACCCGTTAGCAAATTCTTTGTGTATTGCCTAACTTCATACTCTGGTAATCCTTTACCAAAACTCCTAACACGGTCAGCCAAACTTCCTCCAGATGCATACTCCAACATGATATTGTAGAGTCCAACACCATTTTCTGTCAAAACTTCATCCCCGAAACAGCGAAGAACATAAGGACAACCTTCAACTTCCCGAAGAAACTGTCTTTCTTCGCGAAGTGAATTAGACAGAGACACTTGTGCAGTTTTCACAGCCATCAACAATGGAGGATTGCAACAACCTTCATCATATGCCTCTACTAATGAAACGACACCAAAGCTGCCCATTCCCAATCTTCTTCCTCGCTTCCACCATCTCTTTGTTCTCTACTTTGTATTTTTCTTAATTTCGTGATGAATTAATGGTAAGTTCTCAGATTGCGCTACTTACTTTCCTATTTTTTCATTCTCGGATTGCCCTAGTTCTCAGCACTCTCTTTATTTTTGCCTCCAGTAATTAATTGTATGCAACATGATAATTGTACTCCGCTATAACAACTACAAGTTGGATGGAAATAGGGAAATTTCCCTAGTTTCCTAATTAGCGTTTTTCTTGAATCCCAAGTAATTATAATACGAGTAATAGCTTAATCGCTAAGTCGGTGGCTTATTAACCTGCTCACAACGGCTAGTTTTTCAAAAAATCATATTTTAAATTCTTCAATTAGTTGCAAGTTTATTAATTCAATCATTCAAACAACAACATATTATGAAAACCCATATTCTTAATTCAACATAAATTAAAGAAATTAATTATAATAGACAACTGATTAAAGAATAAAAAGTTCAAATTATGTGATTTCAAAAGGAGAAATGATTCTTGCATCGAATAGTTGCAGTGAATTGCTAGACCTATTCTTTTAATTGGTCAATTATGCAACAAATAAGGAAGTGGAGCCCTCCACTTAGTTGTATTTGGTATAAATAGTCAATTAAAAATTATTTGGTAAGGCAACTCACTGCAAGTGTTCGGTGTGAGTATAAAAAAACCCACAAAAAAATATTGTAAGAATTACAAATAGTGTATCTATATATGTATATATATCCACACAGAAAATACTATTCTTTGAGTACCTCCATGGATGACCAAAGAAAGAAGCTTTGAGAGGTGGTATCCTGAGCCTGTTAGAAGATGGGACCTGGAATGAAGCTATGCCTAAACCTGTATTGGGTGCTTTTAGTGTCATCTTCTTCTAAATCTAAACCAGCTCACTCTGAACAATGATTTGGGAAGCAAAAGGGTTTCAATCTTAGACAGAGAAAGGAAAAGGGTTTAAACTGGTCATTTGGTACATTTTTATGGCTTCACAACTCGTTAGGGGTAAAACTGTCATTCTCTATGGCTATTCTATGCTTTAGTTGAAGTTTCGGGGTCATTGGGTAATTACATTGAAATATGGAGTCAATATGCAATTATTAGTTCATCAAACGGGGTAGGAGATTTCTTCTAACCGGGTAGAAGAATGGTCCAATAGACTTGTAAATTTGCAGATCACATCTAACCGGGTAGATGGAGGTATCTAACCGGTTAGAAGGCCATCTAACCGGTTAGATAACTCTATTTAACCGGTTAGATGAAGGGAACCATCTAACCGGGTAAACGGGATCTTCTACCCCGGTAGATAAATACCCAAATCCTATCTAACCGGTTAGATGGAGAAACCCATCAAACCCACATACTATCCAATTCATCTAACCGGGTAGATATCCTTATCTAACCGATTAGATGATGCCCAAAGGAGAAGTGATCTCTAACCCGTACAGGCAATCTGAAGTGCCTAAATAAGAAATATTAAGCTTCATGGACATCACAAACCTCTAAACATGCCATTGAATCATCAAAATAACATAGTTCATACATCGTTTATGAATCAAAACTAATCCAAATCATTTATATATGAGCAAAAGAATAGGTTTACAAAAATGATGAGGCCTCCATGACCATAAATACAGGGGCTTCACTTGAAGCTTACAAAAGAATATAGTTGCATTACAAGATCGTTGTCTATGCTAATCTGTTACAAAAGATGTCAAAAGTCGTTTCTCTACTTCTAAGCCTGCGGGGGTGCGTCGTCTACAACTTTTTTGCCGTATCCTAAAAATATTGAATAAGGGGTGAGCTCAACAGCTCACTAGGAGATGCCTAAAGCATTGGCTTTGGGCTCCCTTGAGTCAACATACAAAGAATTGGTAAAAGAAATCGGGATCATACACGGGAATACCAATAAGCCCAAAACAAACACAAACACACCATTATGCAACAAAATGTTGTCTATTACAATTAATTTTTTTAATTTATGTTGAATTAAGAATATAGGTTTTCATAATATGTTGCTAAGAGTGTGCTTGTTCCGGTAGGGAATGTTCAGGATATTTCTTCTTTTGCTGCAGTCCTTGGGTGTTGGGTGAGTCCCTTTCCTATTCCTTACTTGGGTTTGCCCCTAGGGGTCTCTTCCAGGAGAGTGGGGAGTTGGGATTTTGTGATTGACAGGTATGCAAAGAGATTGGCAGGATGAAAGAAGTAATACTTGTCTAAGGGGGGTAAAGTTACTCTTCTTAAGAGCACTTTATCGAGCCTCCCCACATATTTTCTATCTATGTTCCAAATTTTATGCTCTGTTGCTGATAGGATTGAAAAAATTTAAAGGGATTTCCTTTGGGGCGGAAGGGGAGAAGAGTTCAAGTATCACCTTGTCAGATGGGAGCAAGTCTGCAAGCCCATGAAGTTAGGTGGTCTTGGTATTAGACGATTGGTTCCTTTTAATCAAGCCCTCTTGAGTAAATGGTTGTGGAGATACATGAAGGAAAGATATCGTCTTTGGTGAAGGTTAGTCTCATGTCAGTTTGGGGAAGACTTTGGCGGCTGGTCTTCCCATCCGGTTTCTCTTGTGGGAGGAGTTGGGGTGTGGAAATCCATTCGGAAGGGATGGGATGCCTTTTCCTCTCATATCAGATTCCAAGTTCGTGACGACAGATGCGTTTGTTTTTGGGAAGTTCTTTGGTGTGGTGATCAACCATTATCTCGTACATTTTCCAAATTATACAGTATTGCAATTGATAAACATGCCTATGTAGTTGACTGTTATCGGCTTGATAATAGTGGGATTACGTGGGACGTGCATTTTCGGCGTTCATTTCAGGATTGGTAATTGGATGAGGTAACTGTTTTTCTGGATCAATTGTATCGGCAGGAGGGAGTTGGCAGGGGTTATCACAATTGACATAGATTCCCTCTTCTCACGGTCGTTTTGAACTAAGATCTTTGTTCTTATGTCTGTCTAATTTTGATAGGCTTGACTTCCCGTGGAAGACCATTTGGCATTCTATGGCTCCAACTAGGGTGACATTCTTTGTATGGACCGTTGTTTGGGGTAAGATACTGACGATTGATAATTTGAGGAAGAGGGGAAATTGTTTTGTTAATTGGTGTTGCCTATGCAAGCA
>JAOTQH010069212.1:0-16875 GCA_025631255.1 Cornus kousa | reverse complement strand
AAGGAGCACCAATAAATGTCCAATCTGAGTCATGATCTCCAGGGAAGAAAACCTCTAAATCATGACCGCACAAATTTTGACTGAGAACAAAAACCCTGTCATCAAAGGGCTTCAGGGGCTGAATGATGATGGGTAGGCACTTTGGTAATCGCGTAGTTTGATTTGCAACTCCCAACTCACCAGCAACAGTATCGTATATAAAGACACTACGAGACGGTGCCATTCTACTCTTGGAACCAAGCATATAAATTCTGGATCCGAAGGAGAAAAAAGCTAAACCAGAGGGGAATTCACTTCCCAAAACGAGCACCGGCTCATTCAGCAGAGAAAATTGTTGATCAGTACTAGAACAGTACCTTAGGGAGTTGGCATCCATCTCTATGCGGTACAGAGCGTAACGATACAAAACATTATGAACATCAACAACGATGTAGAGAGCCTTCTCTACCTCCATCTTGCTAAACATTCTTTTTTACCTGCGTTATAAACAAGGAGGAAATTAATTTAAAATTAACACACATATATAGTATGTATATGTGTTCGTGTGTGTAGATAGAGAGAGTGAAACACAGATAGAGAACCTTACACAATGGGAATCAGAAAACTCTGCTGCGCTGGTGTAGGCAATTTGATAGAGAACTGGGAAACCCTAGAAAGGGATGGAGAGAGATGGACAATTGGGAAGCCCTATATGGAGAGAGTTTTCGATTCGTTTTAGAGGCAAAATTACCTATTAGTCCCGCTATTGTTCCAGTTCAGTTCTGATTCTTTTTCTTTCTTTTATTATTTAAATAATAATAATTTAATAATTTTAAACCCATTCCTATTGCATTCTAAAGAAAAGTATACAAAACAGTCTTAAAATATGATTTATATCATGGTTACGTGAATAGGGATGAATTATTGCACCATCATGAGATGGGAAAATAATAGAGATGAATTAACTAAAAAGATTATATCATACATATTCATATATAAGGAAATGAATTAACTAAAATGTTAAGTCTTACTTGTATTCATGTCAGGTAAACGAACAGGTAGATCACATATCATAGTTTACTTTATACTTAGATAGGACGAATTTTATATATATACTTATACGTCATCATACGAGCTTGAGTCTCATGATCATTGATTAGGATGTGTATATTGTCATGGATGTGTAGCTATATATAATGTAGTTGTGTGCCCTGGTAGGTCTAGGTACTCATGCACACTATATACGCGTTTTGCATGTTACCTACTATTCAAGTTGAGGCAATCTTGAGTAAGGTTCCTTTAGTGTGTGTGTATATATATGTGGGCTATTTAGTTATTGTTGAATCAACTACGATGTATATGAGTTCTGAGTCTCTGTTTGGACTGTAATAGATTATAACTTGTTTGTGAGCCTGACCCACTATTATTTTTCAGGTGTTCGTTAGTTCTAGACTTGGGGATTATTCGTGCTTAGCAAAGAGGGTCCATTCACTCCTCTGACTCTACGTGGGATTTCCTTCGTTATGTTTTAGCATTGGATATTATTTATTTTAGTTAGATTTTGGATTAGGGGTCCACATGATGGATTCCCAAATTGTAATTTTAATTACCTACTGGTATCAGAGGATTTAGTTTATTGGATGATTGTTGGTAGATTAATTAATGGGGTTTTATTATTTAGTATTCTTTCAATTTTTATTCTCTATTCTTAATTCATTTTGTATTCTATGGTTGTTAAATACTTTAATTGTTTGATATTCCATCGGGTTTGAGTTTGGGCCTGATTAACCAATGTCTCGGAGTTGAGGGGTATCACAATAATTAAAATAATAAAAAAAAAAATCTCATTCCAACGTGAAATTAATAATAAACCTATCTTGAAATGCACAAAATCAATTGCAATATAAATTTGATATATATATTTGAATGAACCTAACAACAATTAAAAGTCTCATGATATATGCATAATAGTAGAAACCAACTGGGTACTACTATTAATGCTCCATTTTGGAAGAAGTCGATTAATAGTGAGATCGAATCTATAATTCAAAATAGTACATGGGTCTTAATTGACTTGCCTCCTTGAATTAGGTTTTAGAAAGAAAACTAAAACCTACTGGAAGTATAAATAAGTATAATGTTAGGCTAGTAGCTAAACAATTCACTCAAAAGAAAGGTATAGATTACATTGACACATATTCACCTGTGTCTAATATCACTACCATTAGGATCTTAATAACTCTGGCGTCAATTCATAATTTAGTTGTGTTAAGACCGCATTCTTAGATGGAGACTTAGAGGAAGAGATAATTCAAATCCTTGTTCTACAAATTCTCAAAGTTAAAAAATAAAATAAAAAAAATAAAAAAATAAAATAAAATAAAAAATGTTTAGAGATATATATAGAGAAAAAAAATGTTTCAAAAAATAATAATAATAATGTGCACATTATACCCCTTATACTCTAAGATTAGTAGCATATATACTCCCTTGGGCATTTTTGGATGAGTAAAAGGACAAAACATGTATTACAGCACTAATTTATGTCAAATGGGGTATTTTTGCACAATTTGAAAAGATTAAGGGTGTTTTTTGCACGTTTTTTTAAATAGGGATAAAAGTGTTACGCGAAGTATACTTTAGGGATGTTTTCTGCACTTTTTCCCATTTTAAAACATACATTTATTATATACTAAAAATATGCACATGCAATTACCGAAACTATTATGTATCAAAAATAAATAAATAAATTTAAGGAGAGTTTTGTCATCACAAATTCAAAAACCCACATGGTAATTAAATAAATAAACTCATTCCAACGTGAAATTGATAATAAACCTATCTTGAATTGCACAAAATCAATTTTAATACAAATTTGATATATATATTGGGCAAAGTATAGAAAACCCTCCGACTTGTAACTTTTCCAGTAAACCCCTGTCTATTTTTTATCAAAGAATACCCCTTAACTTGTAGCATTTTCCAATAAACTCCCTTGTCTAATTTTTTACCAAAGAATTACCCCAACTATCTAAAGGGGGTAAAAGAGTTTATATTTGGACCAAAGTGCACTTTTATTTAAATCTTAATTTCCCCGAGTTTCAAAATTTCATATCTCACAAATCGTACATTTAAAAATTTTAAATAATATATGCGCGGAAAGCTTATAAAATAAGGATTCCAGAAATATCAGATTTGTACAACGAACTTGCATAACCAGAGAGAAATAGACAATCTAAAAATCTACTCCAATAATCTTATTTTATTTTTTAAAAATAAAATACTTCAGATATTTGCAAGAAAATTTTCAAAATTATTCATTTACATATGTAGCCAAATATATATAAAAAATTAGTCCCAACAAAGATCGATTTCATGAGATATCATATTTTGTGTCAAAGTATTTTCATTCTTTTATAGACTCACCATTTAAAAAATAATAAAAATGAATATTCGTTCTCTATTGGGGCTAATTTTTGTTATATGTTATGCTCCATATGAAAATAAATAATTTTGAAATTTTTTTTACAAATAACCAGAGTATTTTTTAAAAAATAAAAAAGAAATACGATTGTTGTAGTAGATTTTTAGATTGTCTATTTCTTTCTGGTTATAAAGTTTTGTTAAACAAATCTTATATTTATGAAATCCTTATTTTATAAGCTTTCCATGCATATATTATTTGCAATATTTGGATGTATGTTTTGTGAGATCTGAATTTTTTAAGTTTGGAAAAATTAATATTTAAATAAAAAGGCATCTTGGTCCAAATATCAACTCTTTTACCCTCCTTGAATAGTTGAGGGGGTTATTTGGTAAAAAATTAGACAAGAGAGATTTATTGGAAAGGGCTACAAGTTAAGGGGGGTTCATTGGTAAAAAATTAGATGAGGGAGGTTTACTGGAAAAATGTTACAAGTCGAACAAAAAAAAAATTAATAATAAACTTCGAAACTAACTTGGTACTTCCATTGATGCTCCATTTTGGAAGAACGCGATTAATAGTGAGTTCAAATCTATAATCCAAAATAGTATATGCGTCTTAGAGGACTTGCCTCCTGGGATTAAAGATAGGTTGTTAGTCGTTTGTAGAAGAAAACTAAAACTTGATGGGAGTATAGATAAGTATAAAGTTATGCTAGTAGCTAAGAGATTCACTCAAAAGAAATGTACGGATTACTTTGACACTTATTCACTTGTGTCTAATATCACTACCATTAGGATCTTAATTGTTCTAGCGTCAATTCATAATTTAGTTATTCATCAAATGAATGTTAAGACCGCGTTCATAGATAAGAATTAAAGGAAGAGATATATATGGAGCAACCCAAGGGTTTCATAGTTTAAGGCGAAGAACATACGGTGTGTAAGTTAGTTAACTCACTTTATGACCTTAAGCAAGCTCCAAAACAATGGCATGAAAAGTTTGATAGAGTGATACTAAATTATGATTTGAAGACCAATGACTTTGATAAATGTGTATACTTTAAAGATAATAATGGACATTACGTGATATTATACCTATATGTGGATGAACTCCTACAATGCATATTAATTGATGTTTATATTTTTTAAAATTGTAATAACAACTTGAATGGATGTTTAAATGATTATAATCATGTTTATGACAGTATTATGTGATTTATATATATTTGATTTTTATCTGTTATTTATTGGATTTGAAACCATTGTCAAGATATGGTTTCGGATTTATGCACCATTATCAGGATATGGGTGTATACTATGGATGAGCTAGCTAATAAGTTTAGTCTCATACCTCGTGTTAGGTCACAGATTCATATGTGGATGACATGCCATTGAAAGACTATGACGGATAGTTTATTTTATGTTTTGGATAGGATATGGATTTATATATATGTATGTACCACGATATGAGCTTGAGTTATCAGGATTAATGGTTTGGAAGGCTATATCGCCCTTGGGATGCGTAGCTGGATATAGAGGATTGTGTGTTCTGCCCTATAGTCCAGTGAGAGTCTTTAGTGTGTATATATATGTATACCGACTATGTAGCTATTACGTGAGTTGACTAGGATATCGGTCTCTATGGGATGTAGTATAAATGAATTGTTTGTGAGCCTGATCCACTATTTATTTTTCAGGTCATCGTCAGTAGCAGGTGTAGATCTTGTTTGTGCAGAACAGAGACCAGTCTTCATCACTCTTCCGATTGTCTACGTATGATTCTATTTTATGTTTTAGTATTTAGTTTTAGACAGTTATTCTTATTATTTACTTTCAGTTGAGATTTTATTAAGTGTCTACATAGTATAGATTCTTGAGTTGTATGACAGAGGATTATTGGTATCATGGATAGTTATCATTTATTAGATTTTATTCTTGGGAGGATTTTATTATTGTTTTAGTTTTTCCTTTTAACTTTTATTTATTCCTTATTTATCCTTTTTGTATTCCGTGCTTGTCTATTATTAATTGGCTGATATACCACGATCTTGTGTGCAGACCTGATCAACCCGTGTTACGGAATCGAGGGGTATCACAAATTGTGATGTCAAATGGAAGCCATCTCCAAGCTCTCCAACTTATCTTTTTATGGCTTCATTAGATTCATATTCTAAACCTTCCAAAATAAAACTTCAAACATGGAAATACATATGTATATATATAAAGATATAGAGAGAGAAAGAGAAGAGGTAGAGAAAGAGAGAGAGAGAGAGAGAGAGAGAGAGAGAGAGAGCGAGAAGGATGGCCGAGAATAGGAAGAAAGGAGAGGGCTTAGTCAAATATTCCAAATGGCCTTGTGGTCCTCCAAGTGCCAAGTGTCAACTTTAGGGTGATTCAAGCTTCTTGTAAAGTTACTAACATGTCCTCCAATGATCTCACTAAGGACAACCTTGTCCCTAAAATATTTCCTCTAATATATAGATACAAATATATGTATATGCATGTGAAATGTCTACAACACTCCTCAATGCAAATGGCAAAATCGGAAGAGGTTTATGAACTCGGAAATTGTATTGACCTTTGAAAAATTCTAAAAATGATTCTGTCACCTTTAATCGACTTAAAATAATTAAAATTTAACTTCTAAAACTCTCGGCTAGAGAAAAGACCTAAACGGCCCTAGGGGCTCGCATGGCACGCAAAACGATGCACGAAAAAATAAATAAAATAAAAATTCAAAAAAAATTAGAAAAATTCATAACATTACAATTCTAATCCTATCTGCTCTTAACAGATTGGAAAAATCTTAATCCGTCATCGATCCATGGGATAACGGATTCGATCCGTAGAATGACGAGTCGGATCGGATTGAATCCGCGGATTGGGATTTTTTCTAAATTGTCCAATATCATTTACTTTTTAACCATAGTCCACTAGATAAAATTTTAATTTATCAACATTAATTCATATATTTAAATGACCATTAACTAATATATTCTTAGATTCCATTAAATGATCACTAATTAATACATTCTTGAATATATGTATATAAATCTCGTAGCAAAGAAAGACACTTCATAGAAGTCGAAATATGAAGAAATAGATATGCCTAGCTACTTTATTCCATGGATAAATGATATAATTGAGTTGATAGAGAAAGCACCGTAAAGATCAATTAACGAGGTTTAGGCTGATATAATAATTACTGTTTACTTATGTCATAATATCATAAAAAAGTTAAGGATCGAGTTATGTAATAGAGTTGATCCACTGAGTTATACATCCATTGCAGTATTACACTGAACGGGAGCGTTTGTACTGACTGCGGGGATCCAAGACCACAATAAACTTTTGCAGATTCCCCCTAGTTGAAGTGGGTTGGCATTTTGTAATTTTAGGTGTATGATTTTCCTATTGAAATTGATTTAAAGTGATGGACAAATATTAGGGGTGGCAATTCGTGTTCGCGGGTCGTAATCGTGTTGTGTCAACTTAAGAGTATTATACTAAACAGTTCAACCCGAACACGACCCGTTTAATAATCGTGTCAGGAACTCTCAACATTAACCTGACATGTAACCCGTTTAATGACCTATTTACAAAACGAAAAAAATATATTATTTAAATTATTAATAATACTCAATAAAATAATAAATACTAAAAAAAATATAAATTTTAATCAACCAAATTATTAAATAATTTATAGTTTACAAAAGATTAAATTATAAAACATTTTAAAGCTTAAATAGGAATTTATTTACGACATATATATTTAAACGTGTATAAACGGATTACACGGGTTGAACCCCTTAACCTAAATACGACACGATTAATTAAATGAGTTAATCGTGTCGAGCCGTTTATGACCCGAATTCGTTCAAGGTCAATTCAAAAATGACATTTGATGCATTATTTTTATTTTTATTAAGGAGTGTTCCCTAATTTTAGGGGAGGAAAAAAAGTCGTGGTTTGGGGTTGTTTTTTTGTTTTTTTTTTTTTGACTTGCAAAGAAACATGGCAAAACAAGACTCTAGAATATACTAGAGTGGCACTCCTTCCACACTGACCATCGGTACAAGATTTGACAGTTGGACCACAACTAACACCACATATCACAAGGCGACAAAACAGGACGACGGAACAATGCACATAGCCGGAACAGTATATCACCAGCCTGCTACCATCCTGTAAGCGCCACCATCAGGAACACCAGCTACAACATAGAATCCCCACCAAGCATAACAAATAGCAACAAAGATCCACATCGGATTTGCACAAGTCTGTCCAGTAAAACCGGCAACGTCCATCCACGAACCAAAGGCAGGGGCTGTCACCTGAAACCCAACTCTGATTGAGAAATAGATTGCCGGCAAACAACCAACAGCCTCAAATCCACTAATCAACATAAGGTAGATCATGAAACACCAGAGCGGACGAAGCCTTGACATCGACCTTACAGAATTGAAAACCTTTAGCAACCAGATGTACCCAAAAAGCCGTGGATGATGAGCAAGGAAACGCTGCCAACACCAAAACAGAAAAGGCAAATCCAACCTCGCCAACAAAAAACACAAAACAAAACATGAGAATTACACAGTAAACAAAGGAAAAAAGATCAATACCGGATCAAAAGGAAAGATCGATAGTAATCGGGTATCAATTAAGGCACAAAGCCCCAACTTCACAAGCCTCCACATACTCCGCCGGCCAGACAACAACCAAGAGCAATGGACCGGAGAAGAGAGGGAATCCATCACGGATAAACCACACCAACCTGGGGATGACCTCAAACTCTGATTAACAGAGGACCTCGACATAGCGAGGAACACGTTGAAACTCAGTTCAACATCTCTCACGAAACCTCCCTCGCCCTCGGAAATCATAGAATCGCTAGAGCACTGAAGTTTAATGTTGATGAGAAAGACGCACCGGCGAAACCTCACTCTCTGATGGGAAATAGGAAAGGCGGTAAGCAAAACCCTAGCAGAGAGTGTGAAGAGGCGAGAGAGAGGAGAGAAACCTCCTACTCCATCTTAAAGTAAGCTTTCAATCTGTGGTTTGGGGTTTTCGATAGGTTGCAATATGTGGTATTTTCGATTCGGTCTTTTCTCTCGTTCCTAGGGTTTTGATAGCTTGCAATCTCGCGTATTTTCTGATAAGTTGTTCGGATCTTGACCTGTGTTCTGCTTGCAATGGATAGTCGGAAGAGAGTCGGGCCTGAAGCTACCTTCAACGCAAATAGCGTTGTCAATAAATTAAAGCAAGGTTCGTTTCTGTGTTACTTCGATGTAATTTTATTTGTATATACATATCCATCTGTTCATGTACGGATTTTTGGGTGCAATATTGCCTTTTCTCTGTTCGATTTTTTGGTAATATGATGGTGTATATCAATGTATCATATATGTCTTGGGACGACCATTCGGCTTGATTCGTTTTCATGGTTATTTTTTCCGGGGTTTGTACCTGGAATACATTTTATTTTGTTTAGGCAGCAGAAATTTTATTCTTTAAGTTAAATTGGTGGTATTTTATGCTTCTCTTTTACTGGTGTGTGTCCTAGTTGTCTTGTTATTGATATGAACTGGCCTAAGTTGTGATAAATTAAGACCCCTTTGTGAAGGACATTGGAAAACAAAATCTACTGTAGCATTCACTATTCTTTAACAATAACATCAATTTTAGGCCAATTTTGACTCTGCTGCATTACCCTCATCATTGTATTATAGCTTTTCTTTCTAACACACGATGATTGAAGTTTCTAAACATGCTTATGAGCCTAACCAAGGTCAAATTAGGTCAAATCAAGGAGTGTATACAAAACTTTTCCATAGAGGAGTGACACTTCGTGGAAAATGGGTGACGAAAAAGCCGGGGTGCAACAGAGATGGTTTTGAAAACAGTTTATCTAACTTACCCATGTGTTGTCCTGAAATTGGGAACTTGTTAGTCAAAATTGTCTAGAAATGCCAAATTTGGGAGGGCATTACCATTTGAATGAATTTGAATTCCATCCTTTCACTATATAAGTCGGGAAGACTGCCTAGCCATTTCCAAGCAATTACCCAAAGTGATTTGCTATCAAGTGCCTCTTGCAGACTTTCTACTTTCATTTGTAGATTCTTTTTAATTTTGTTAAAAAAATTCTTTGCAATCCATGTAGAATTGGTTGATGGATTTCTGTCATCCCTCATTGTACTTTTTGACTACATGACTATGTGAATCTCCTCTGATCTAACTGTTACAATTGCCCAAACGTGTCTTTTGACCTTAATTACCCCATTCTTTATTGCTTTGTACACTAATGCAGAATCCCCTAAGTTACTCAAAATCGGTTGTGTGCTAACTATGGCTCAATGTGGGGAACGATTCCTCATTCAGCCCTTAACCAAACTAACCTTTTATAAGGTAACTATTCCCAAATGTCTGTATAAAACATAGGTTCATTACAAAAATTGGATTTTCTAGAAACAAAAATCTAGGTTTTTTTCCGTTTAATCATTTAAGACTTATATTTGATAAAGTAAGTACTTTTCTGAAGTCATAGGCGTCTATAAGATATCTAGTAAACCTTTATACGACCTTATTTTTTATTTTTATTTTTTCCTGTCTTTCCTCACTGTTTTGGCCGAGTTTGAGCATTAATTTGCCAAGAATCACGCGCGTGGCTCTGTTAGCCGCAGATGCAATGTGGCTCACTGAGACGCATTCGTCACACGCGTTTGAATGATTTAACTTGTGGAAAACTAGGCTTTCCTAGTTTGGATGACCTAATTGATATGGAAGCTAGAACTTGAATGGAAAATTGCTTGATTTGAGTGACCTAGGTGTAATGATAGGTTAAACGGGAGTGCTGGCATACTTACAATCTTATCCTTTAGAGATGGGTAAAATTACAATTCTACTCACACAGTCAAAGTTGGGCCAACCTTTTTCATTTTAGCAACTCATCGTTGCCAAACAAAGAGGGGCAACCGTAGACACCCAATGTTTGGAGATCATTTGAGCCCTCTGCCAAGCCTCTGAAGTTTCTGTTTCTGCCCAAATTTCTCCCCAGCCCAGCAGCCACCCATTCGCTATAAGAAAACATAAAAAGAACATTCATAATATAAAATCCATGCATCATCAAATAATTTGTACTTGTGATGATTGTTATATGTCACCATTAAAACCATGGTACAAGTGTATCAATGAAATTCGAAAAGAACTCAAGATAAGATCATAAGAGTAGTTCTGTCCTCTTCTATTTTTAATCAATGGGTGAACAAAATGCGTTTTAATTAGTATATACAATAAATGGGATGTACTATCCAAAATCTGTTGTGAAAAGAATCTAAATTAATCAGCATATAGATCGATCGCAACAGAGTAAATATCGATTGTTGTACATCATTTAGGGTTCAATCAAAGTCTCCCCACCCTATGAAAATGCAACATATCCCAGCTTTTGGAACGTGTGGGAATCAGGTCATTGAACATTTAAGACATACAACTACCACTTTACATATAGTTAGGAAATACAGCAGTAAAATACATCTCATTTATTTATGTATAATGACTTGGGCCTAAAAATCATTATTCTTAGAATTGTTCATGTTGCTTGAACATTTTGCTGGCATTTTCATCTGAAATAATAACAGAAGGCATGGGACTGTGGTACAAGAGTTTGTAAAATCAAAACCCAAGAAACCTTATACAAGTCGTGTGATTCTTCGAGAAGCTCGTCATTCTAAATTTTTTCCTTTACTGGTAAAAAGTAAATATCATGCAAGTATTATATTCTTAAAGTATCTAGATCAAAAGTTTAGTGCATGGGGTGAAATTTAGTGCAAGGCTTGATATGTAAATTTTTTATGAACCAGAAAGGTTTTATACAATAAACCCTTTTGGCAATGAATCAGGGCCTTGCAAGTGGTAGATGTTATGGAGTTGAGCAATCTTTTATTTTATTTTATTATTATTATTTTTTTGGGACAAAGGTATTGTCGCGTTTTGTTTTATGATGCTTCTGCTTGACCGGGATGAGAATGCTGGGAGGTGAGTGATAGCAAACACGTGTTATTTGTCTCTCCCTCAAATAGTGTTTGATGCTCAGACCTCAGTTCGGCAGTCCCTCTCCTCTTGCCACCGATAACTATCATGGTATCGCCTGCCACCTACCTGTGTTGCCGTCTTCTGTCTTCCTCACCAGTATACGGTAATTTCTCTCTCTCCCCATCATTGGGTCTTTTTTTTTTTTTTCCTTTTTCTTCTTCTTCATCTTCCTCTGAAAATCTAAACACTCACTCCATCATTTTCTCTCTCTTCAGCTGCTGATCTAAAAGACTACTACTTTATCCAGGTATGCCTCTTAACTCTGAGCTTCAAATGCAAACTTTCAATTCCATTTGATGTCACAAGACTCACAACGGAGTTTTCTTTCTCGCCTTTTTAGTCTTTAGATTCAATTTTATCTTAAGAAATTTCTCTTCCTGTAAATGTTAGCGTTCTTTGTCACGCTATGTTTGGCCTTTTTTTCCTTCCTGAAAAATGTTAGCGTTCTTTGTCACTCTATGTTTGGTCTGTAATACTGAAATTGGAAGTCTTTCATGGACTTCACTTTTGTTTCTTGTGGTTTCTTCTGAAGTGAGTTGGTTAGCATGATATGAACATACCAGTTCTTTGGGGTATAAATGATAAAGCCAATAAATGTACTCAAGCAAACAAAACATTATTCAATCCTAGGATTTTTTTTTTTCCCCCAACGAATTCAACCTGGACTTATTCTTCTATATGCAATCGTATCAATGCTATCAGAGAATCTAAACAGTTACTCCATCATCTTCTCTCTCTTCAGCTGCTGATCTAAAAGACTACAACTTTATCCAGGTATACCTCTTAAGTCTGAGCTTCAAATGCAAATTTTCAATTCCACTTTATGTCACAAGACTAGCAACCGAGTTTTGTTCTCACCTTTTTGGTCTTCAGATTCAGTTTTATCTAAGAAATTTCTCTTCATGTAAATGTTAGCGTTCTTTGTTACTCCATGTTTGGTCTTTTTATTTTTTTTTATTTTTTCATGTGTAAGTGAGTTTTGAACTTGTTCATTTCTCTATTGTTCATTTTGCTAGATCTATTATGCGAGCTATGGCCGTTTGAATTTAACATACTTTGCAATAATCATTATATTTCATTTTCAGTTTGTGTTTATTATCCTTTGTCTTCAAGATATAATGATTAATGTTACTGATTGCACATGAAACATTTAAACAACTAAATAAGTGAAAATTATGGCAGCAATACTGAAATTGCAAATCTTTCATGGACTTCACTTTTTGTTTCTTGTGGTTTGTTCTGAAGTGAGTTGTTTAGCATGATATGAGCATACAAGTTCTGTGGAGTATAAAGAATAAAGCTAATAAATGTGCTCAATGAAACAAAACATTAATCAATCCTAGGATTTTTTTTTTGGCCACCGAATTCAACTCGGACTTGTTCTTCTATATGCAACCAGACCAATGTAATCAGATAGAGTTTTTCACAGGTTTATTTTACATGGTTGTCTTTTCCTTTGCTTGCCCGTCACAATGCTTGATTCGATCCAGATTAATTCTGAAACTAAATCTTGATGAGTTTCTGAATGTACTAATGCCTTAATAACAATCATTGTAGCTGAACTTTTGTCCAAATGCTATGATGTTCTATAAGAACTGCATAAAACTAATTAAAAGAAAGTACTGCATTAGTTTCAAAAGTAATGACTGCGAAAGACATATATCTTGGAATTTGTTGAAGTAACATTTGGTGATGATTCCAATTTTAAATCATTAGTGTTTCTTTTCTTCATTCTGCCACTTCTTGTTTCGGGAATGGTTAATTGCCCAAAAAACTCTCCCAAATAATAATAATAAAAATAAAGAACTTTCTGCTTATTATTGCCAACAATAAAATGAATAAAATGGGTAAACTGCAGTTAGTTGGCCATTAAATACCCTTACAATAACAAAAAAATGTAGTTCTCAGGAAGTCCATTTATTTCTTAAAATTTACTTGAGAGGAGGTGTCTTGTAGAATTTTTGTATTTCAGGATTATTATTTGCTAAAAATTTAGTTCAGTGGGTGAAATTTAGTTCAAGGCTTGGTATGTAAAGTTTTTATGAACCAGGAAGGTTTTATACAATAAACCCTTTTGCCAATGAATCATGGCCTACAAGTGGTGAATGTTAGGGAGTTAAGCAATAATCGACGGAGCTATGTCGTGTTTTGTCTTATGATGCTTCTGCTTGATCAGGATGAGAATGCTGGGAGGTGAGAGATAGCAAACACATGTTACTTGTCACTCCCGCAAATAGTGTTTGATGCCGGGGCATGGTTGACTGAGTTTCTTAAGCAATCATATAATTTTGTTTCATTTGAACTGTGAGGTTAGTCCAAGGTGCTTTTCAGCCTCGATTCAGCATGTGTTTATAGGCTTAAATATGTTGATCAAATCACTTGTTTGGCTGTTGAAGCTCATTTGCTGACCTGAGAACGCAACTCAAAGCTGAACAATAGCTGCTTATATAAGTATACAACCAATCTTTGGAAACGGTAAATCTAGGAATGGCAATTTACCCCGCCCCATTTAAACCGATTTTGGAGGCCCATTTATGAGATTGGGAGGGGATGGGTTTGAGGGGGGAAAAACCCACGCAGGTTCGGGACCGGGACGGGGACGGGAAGGGTAAGGTCTCCCCACTCCATTTAGGTTTCTATTTACTAAATTACCCTCGTGTGTATAATTATATAGCCCTAAATCACTCTTCACTCTTAATACCCTCATTTCTATTCAGCCGTTCTAGATCTAGAGAGAGTCGAGAGACCTAAGAACCCTCACCTTAGACCTCAGTCTGGCAGTCCCTCACCACTTGCCACCAATAACTTCTGCAACTCACCTTTGTCGCCAGCTTCCGTCATCCTCACCGGTGTAAGGTAATTTCTCCCTCTATAAAAGCTAGTCTTTTTTCTTCTTCTTCTTCTTCCTCTGAAAATCTAAACACCAACTCCGTTTTTTCATGGGTAAGTGAGTTTTGAACTTGTTCATTCTCTATTGTTCAATTTGATAGAATTATTATTTGATCTATGGCCGTTTGAATTTAATATACTTTGCAATAGTTAGAATTATTATTGTTCAATAGTCATTATATTTCATTTTCAGTTTGTGTTTATTATCCTTTGTCATCAAGATATAATGATTAATGTTTACTGATTGCACATGAAACATTTAAAGAACTAAATAAGTGAAAGTTATGGCAGCAATACTGAAGTTGGAAATCTTTCATGGACTTCACTTTTTGTTTCTTGTGGTTTGTTCTGAGTGAGTTGTTTAGCATGATATTGAGCATACCAGTTCTGTGGAGTATAAAGAATAAAGCCAATAAATGTGCTCAAGGAAACAAAACATTAATCAATCCTAGGATGTTTTTTTTTTGTTCGCCAAAGAATTCAACCCGGACTTGTTCTTCTATATGCAACCGCATCAATGAAATCAGAGAATGTTTTGAGCAGGTTTATTTTACATGGTTGTCTTTTCCTTTGCTTGCCCGTCACAATGCTTGATTCCATTCAGATTGATTCTGAAACTAAATCTTGATGAGTTTCTAAATGTTTTGAGAATGTACTTGTTGGAAGAATATAATTTGGATAATTTGTGGTTTGGAAGAATGTACTTTGAATATTTTAAATTTTATGTTGAACTATTTATCTCCCTTTTCTGTGTGGATTTTCTCAATATTAAAACTTGGGTGTGAAATGTGGCGGTCATGGGCTAGGCTTACACCATCAAATAACAAAATTGTGTTCACCTCAGCCTGTTAGTCTGGGCCATCCTCCAATGTATTTTCTTTCCTTGTCCCACTATCTATTTAATAAAATAATACTTCCTTTTCCAAATTAAACATCCATTTTTGAGAATTTGACTTTTTAAGAAGGAATTTTAATGTTTTTTTATTGTATTAGTAGTGAATGAATTACTAAATATATTCATAGTGAACCCACTTAATGTAATGGTTTTGACTTATCAAATAGTATATTTAATTTGGATGGTAAAGTAAAAAATGAAAAAGAAGGATATTTAATTTGTGACGGAATAGAGTTGAAAATGAAACCTTTGTATAAAATTTTTCCTTGTATAAATTCCAAAAAGAAAATAGAGAAAGAAATTCACGTATAAAAGGAAAATATAAATATGTATTACTACATGCACATGTCAGGCTGGGCTCCGAATCCTATTGGCCGACCCATGTTAATTCATGGGCTGGACCAGGTGAATCGACCCAACAAAAGACGGTTCCTAAATACATGTATATACTGGTCCAATTCTTTGTCAAGAGAGCACCCATGAAGTGGTCACGATGATGTAATTTATGAGATGAATGAATGACCATGAGCTAGGCCTACACCATGAAATAGTTCAACATAAAATTTAAGGGTGCTATAGCATGGTTTGTCACTCAAAAAGTAATTTTTTGGTTTGAGATAATGGAAAATTAGAAACTTGTACAAAAAATCTGTTCGATTCATTTTTCTTAAAAAATATTTTATGAAAACTCATTTACAAAGAAATGATATTTTCAATCTTTTAAGGTCCGCGATTCGGTTTTCATAATATTATCATATCACTGTCTATACACAAATTCGTTCACTTTACTGTGAACAATATTAGAGTTATAATATTAATATCAGCAAAGGCGGCTTGTAACTCGGGGCCTTAGGCGAAAATTAAAAAGTGGTATTTTTATATCATAATATGTAATATATTAATTATTAAATAATAATTAATTAAAAAAAATTAAAAATCATTCTTTTTGCTTTTTGAGATGCAAACTTACTAATTAAATTCTTATATGGAGGCTCATTTCACCAACGATGATGATTTTTATGAAAACGATCATACACGCAAACGTAACTTAGCCAAGATGACGTGCTAGCATGGTCCACGGCTTAAAAATATCGCCGATGCTAAGAACATAACTTATATGAGAAATATAGCTAGTTTTAATATGTTTAGACCATTTCCTTCACAAATTGATGGATATCATTTTTAAAGGAAAGAAGGAGAACAAAACTATTTCAAAGAAGCCTCAAATGCAAGAAAAATGAGTGTGCTTATGCACACTTTACATAATTTGAATCAAAATATACATTTTTGACAAATAAAGCCTAAAATGGCTTTTCAAGACAAACTTCTCAAAAATGGAATCCTCAAGTCTCCACAAATCATCCCAGCAAAGTGAGAGTCTCAACATAAGTCCTTGCACCTGAAAAATGTGCCCACTACGTGGGTGAGTAACATAAAGCTACTCGTAGGAAATGAGCATGCATTGACCTAAAGTTTTACAATTTATCACCTTATGGTGAAACATACTAAAGGGGTTCATGCCACCTAACGTCTATGTCAAAGTTTGACTCAGGGAGCATCCTAGCTACCTAAGATCATTTCTAGCATGATTC
>JAOTQH010068890.1:0-16887 GCA_025631255.1 Cornus kousa | reverse complement strand
ATTAAAATTCTCCACATCCATCAACAGTATACCAATTTGTTTTAAAAATTTATGTATTGTTTCTGCTATAAGCACTAAGTGATTTTTTATCCATTAACTAACCATTGGAAGTTTTAATATGGCCTTAGACGTTACTGAAAACCCCCAATATAACTCTTACCTAAATCTGAAAACTTAAAAATCCAAGTTCCATAGCAAAAATAGTCGCTGGAACACAAAAAATAATAATAATAATAAAAACTGAAGGAGCAAGCTCCCTTGAAGAGGGAGCCACCTACAAGGCCCTTGAGCTGGCTCCCTCAATGAGGGAGCCGCCTCTTTGTGAAGGAGAGCATGCTCCCTTCAATTGGGAGCCGGCTCTTACCTGTTTCCTCACCTGTTTCGTCTCCGGTGAATTCCATTGATTTCGTCCCTCTCTGTTAAAGTCTCTAATGGTCCTAATTAAGTTCCAAACTTAACCAGGAAAAATTATCCAACTCCTTTATGCACTGATGAACAGCAATTAAAACAAGTATATACACATTCAAACACAAAAACAAGCAAATAACAATTCGTTTCAACACATACAGTTTTAATAAAATTTAAATATGCATAACTAAGGATACCAAAGATAGCTTGGGTCAGATACGACCTGCGAGAGGGGCACCGGGTTGGATAGTTGATCTCGGCCCATTCCTAACCCTTGGAAGGTAAGCCCAAAACTGAAGACCTATCAAATAGAAGCCAAGCCTAGGAAAAAGAAGGCCCGAGGGTAAAGGCCCATTATGTGAACTAAGTCGAGAAGCTCTTATAACACTTGTAACCGTCTATAAATAGACGGGGCATAGAGAGAAAAAGGGGAGATTATGGAGAAATGTAATGAAACTCTATCTAAATTGAGAAAGAGGTTCTTCACATCTTCAATTGGCGCCGTCTGTGGGAAGTCGAGAAGGATTGATTTATATTTGATCAACATTGAATTGACTCAAACTGATTCGTGAAGAAGATAATTGATCTCTGGAAGTAGAATCCAGATTGGAGAGATTTTTTGAAGAAGTTTTAATTCCTATTGATTTCAAGGAATTGGCGTCAGATCTACGAAACTGTGATTTATTTGATTGTGGCTAGATCTAACATGTTTGTAGCTAGAGAAGTTTAGATCTAGTGAACTAAGACCAGAATTCAACTAGTTTGAGACTAGATCTGGCATGATCTGCATTGGCAAAGCTCAGATCTGATCAAGAATTGATGATTCATGCCTTTACTCCATTTAGGAATGATGATAGGAGGTGAAAGCTCCAATCTAATGGAGAATGACCAGTAGATAAAGTTTGATGAGTTAATGAGCATGATCGAAGCTTTGAGAAGAGAGAATGCAGAATTAAGAGCTAGAATGGAGAGCCGAGAGGTTCTGGCAATACCTCGACCGCCTCCGGTAGGTGGGAAAGGCGTGCAACCAGATGTTGTGCATCTAACCGAGAAAGAGGGGGATAATCACAGGAATCTTAATGAGAGTAGACAGGACCAGATGATTTACCGCCAAATGCTCATCGCGTCGAGGATCGTGATGGATTAATTCACTTGGATCCACGGTATGATCAAATCCGGCGGAATGAAGCCATGACTTAAGATCCATGTCAAGAAAATGAAAATTAAGAGGAAGCTATGGAGTTTGGTCACCATAAAGTTGCACCGCCATGGCAGAAGGAGTTCACAGAGAAGAGATCATTTGATCCACCTTATCGGTCTTCAATGGCCACGTTCGATTATTGAAGCTCAAAAAGGAGATCCACAGATCAAAGAGCTTCCACGGGGTTCCAAAGAGAAAATGAGGCCCTCTGCTCAATCGCTCAGAGGGTTGACTCACCGTTTACTAATGAAATCCTGAATGCACTGAGTTCGAGGAAATTCTCTATGCCTATTTTCATTTTGTTCGATGGCACAACTGATCCGATTGATTATGTATATCACATTCAGTTGAAAATGGCCCTGCACACAGAGAACGACTCCTTAATGTGCAAGTGCTTTCCTACAAACCTAGCCAGACCAGCGCTTAACTGGTTCAAGAACCTGCCAAGAGGCTCAGTTGATAGTTTCCGAAGCATGTGCAACCGGCTCATAAGCCAGTACTATAGGAATAAGCATCCGGTAAAAGATATTTCAAGTCTATTCACGATGAAGTAGCATGAGGACGAGCATCTCCAAGCTTTTCTTACCAGGTTTAACCTTACTAAGAGCATGGTGATTGAATGTCATCCTTCCACGGTGGTTCAGGCATTCAAGTTGGCTATGAATCGTGGCACCAATTCCACACAAGCCTGGTAGTAAACTCGTCGAAGACTATGGATGAACTCAATGAAAGAGCCGATGGCTTCGTGCGTCTAAAAGAAGAAGAAGTAGCCAACACTCGAAAAACATCCATCATAATGACAGAGAAGAAATCTAAAAAAAAAGATCAGGCAAAAACAGGCTCAGCTGCAGCCCCAGACCTCCTGGAAGGCAGAGAAGAGGCCTCGAGAAAAAGAATTTGTTACTTCGCTGAAAGTCACTCTGGCGAGGCTATATCAAGAAAAAAAAGGATAAGTTCCTTGCACCCCTACCCATAAGGCAACCCCTCGAGCAGAGGGATCAGACTAAACACTGTGCTTTTTATAGTGATTTTGGTCACCAGACTAATTAATGCAGGAACTTAAGGAGGCAGGTGGAGATACTAATAGCCAGAGGGGAATTTGCAAGCTATATCCAAGGGCCGGCGGTAGAACAGAACCGACCGATGAAACAAGTAAAGAGGAATCAAAAGCTAAGCTCCCATAGTGCACAACCAGTTCGGATCATAAATGTAATTCATGGTCGGCCTAAACCTAGCAAGGAGTCAGACGAACTGCTCTGAACGCGCCTCCGCCAAGCGCAAATGAAGAGGATGATCGATAGTATAAATGCTTTGCACTAGCAAAACGCGTCAACATAAATAAAGTTTGACAAAACTAACCTATTCCGCGTTCAGATTCCTCACGAGGATCCACTAGTCATCAGCTTGACAGTGGCAGAGTGCCAGGTGCGAAGAGTTCTAATTGATCCTGGGAGCAGTGCAAATGTCATGCCCAGGGATACGTTCGATCAGCTTGAGATCAGCCAGAGAAGCTCAAGCCTACCAAAAATCATTTGTTGAGGTTCGATAGAAAACGGGTAGAGCCCATTGGTATGGTAGACGTAACAGTGCAAGTTGTAAAAAGAGTTCTGACAGAGAGCTTCGTTGTTGTTGAGATCCATCCCTTTTACAATCTCCTGATGGGAAGAGGGTCGATTCACAAAGTACAAGGTGTCCCCTCAACTCTGCACCAAGTCATGAGATGCCTGGGGCCAGACAGAACCAAAGTGATTGATATTTATGGGGACCAGGTTGCAGCCAAAGAGTGCTATTCCGTAACATTGAAATCAACTGCAAAAGGAAAAGCTCCCATCCGTTCTGCAAGCCCTAGATAGCAATTACAGGAGCCTCTACCCAACAAGAGTGGGGAGGAAGAGCCTGTAGACTTGACCAAGGAGTCCCTGGTTAACGTGCAGATCGACCATGATAAGCCAGAATGAACAACAAGACTGGGAATAAAACTCGCCGAAGGGAAGAAACAGGAGTTAATTGATTTCTTGTGTCAAAACGCAGATGTGTTCACATAGAGCCATTCAGACATGCCAGGAATTGACCCTTCTGTGCCCTGTCACTCCCTTAATATGAACCCAAACACAAAGCCTGTAAGGCAAAAATAGAAGAGGTTCGCTCCAGAACCCAATCAGATCATAGCCGAGGAAGTTGATAGGTTGTTGGTTGCAGTATTCGTTAGAGAAGTGTAGTACCCAGATTGGCTCTCGAATGTTGTTGTTGTCCAGAAGAAGAATGGGAAATGGCGAGTATGTATTGATTTCACCAATCTGAATAAAGCCTGCTCGAAAGATAGCTTCCCGCTGCCAAAGATTGATCAAATAGTGGATGCCACTACTGGGTACGAACGTTTAACTTTTTCGGATGTTTATTCAGGCTACAATCAAATCCCCATGAACCCAACTGATGAAGAGAAAAAAAATTTTGTTACCGAACGAGGGACCTATTGCTACAAAGTCATGTCGTTCGGACTAAAGAATACTAGGGCTACTTATCAGAGGCTGGTCATTAAGATTTTCAATGATCACATGGGGAAGACTGTCGAGGCTTACATTGATGATATGGTGGTGAAAAGCAAGAAGAAAGTTGACCATCTGAAGCATCTGCAGGGCGTATTTCATGTGTTGAGAAGATATGGAATGAAGCTTAATCCAACCAAATATTCATTCGGCGTGAGTTTTGGACAATTCCTGGGACATGTGGTTAATCATAGAGGAATAGAAGTTAGCCCAGCCCAAGCAGAAGCTCTGATCAAAAATGCCAAACCAAAAATAATCAAAGAAGTACAAGCCCTCACAGGTCGGATAACCGCGTTAAGTCGGTTTATTTCTAAGTTGTCAGATCACTGCAAGCCATTTGTTGAAATGATACGAAGTCATGGGAGATAGGCCTGGGGGGATGAGTAGCGATAGGTACTGACTAGTCTAAAAGAATATATGCAGAGCCCTCTGGTCCTATCTACTCTCGTACCAAGAGAAAAGCTATTTTTGTACCTCGGAGTATCCAATATTACGACAAGTGTCGTTCTGATCCGTTGCAAGGAAGGGAAACAGTACCTAGTGTTCTATGTTAGTAAAACAATGATCGAGGCTGAACAAAGATATTCAAAGGCCGAGCGAGTGATATTTTCGCTCGTAAATGCAAAAAGGAAGCTCAGACATTATTTCAAATCCGATCTCATCGTCGTTCTGACCACCTTTCCTATCAGAGTAATCCTACACAAGCCAGACCTCTCGGGGAAGATGACGAAATGGGCCATAGAGTTAAGCTCATTTGACATAACGTATGAACCTAGAATGGCTATCAAAGGGCAAGCAGTGGCTTATTTCTTGATGGACTATGATTCAGAAGATGCAAAGGAAGATCTTCAAAGTTATTCATGGAAACTCTTTTTAGATGGCTCCTCAAATCAGATGGGGGCGAGTATTGGGGTCAAATTGCAGACACCAAAATGCACATCCCTAAGTCAAGCACTTAGACTTGAATTTATAGCCACTAATAATGAAGCAGAGTATGAAGCGTTGCTGATTGGAATCAAGTTAGCCAAAGAGCTGAGGGTCAGGAACTTAATCACTTTTAGTGACTCGTAACTGATCATCCGGCAGGTGAACGAAGAGTACGGAACCAAAGATGAAACAATGGAAGTATACCATTTTGTGGTTATGCGCGAAGCTAAAGACTTTAAAAAAATTGAGTTCATCCAGCTGCCAAAGGAGCACAACAAGGATGCCGGTCGGTTAGCATACAGTGAGTTGAGTTCTGGGGAAACACCGGCGAGGGTGGTTCCAATACGCGTGATGAGCCAGCCATCTATCTTTAAAGAACCTTCTGGCTCAGATCCCTGGCAAGTGAATGTCATTCCATATGAGCTGAGTTGGATCAATCCGATCATAACTTATATACGAGATAGTGTGCTGCCCGAGTAGAGAGATGAAGAAAGGAAATTCAAATCGAACGCTGCAAAATACACCATAGTGCATGACCAGTTGTACAGAAGATCTTTTTCTAAGCCATACTTGAAATGTGTCACCCCCGCAGAAGCTCGGCAGATATTACGAACTATCCATGAAGGTGTTTATGGAAATCAATCAGGGGGAGATCTTTAGCACACAAAGCAATAACACAAGGATACTTCTGGCCGAACATGTCAAGAGATGCAGAAGAATTCTCTAGAAGATGTGATAAGTGCCAAAGGTTCGGACCGTTGCTCTACCAACCACCTGAAGACTTGCATGTAATGGCCACACCATGGCCTTTCGCACAATGGGGGATGGATGTGGTTGGTCCTCTACCGACTACAAGAGCTCAGAACAAGTACGTTCTACTGTAACAGATTACTTTACTAAGTGGGTCGAAGCAGAACCATATCCGAGTGTGACCCAAACCCATGTGAGGCGATTTATATGAAGTAATATTATCTGCCGCTTTGGTGTTCCAAGGACGATCTTTATGGACAATGGGACTAATCTTAATATTAAGCAAGTAAGAGAGTTGCTGGAAGAATATAGAATCAATCAAAAGTTCGCGGCAGTAAGCCATCCGCAAGCAAATGGTCAAGCTGAGATCATAAATAGAATAATATTTGCCTACTTCAAGAAGAAGCTCGAGGATAAAAAGGGAAAATGGCTAGATGAACTTCCAAATGTCTTATGGGCTTATAGAACAACCCCGAGACGGCCGACTGGGGAGAGTCCATTCGTAATGGCGTATGGTACCGAGGCAGTTATACCGGTTGAGCACCTAGTTCCAACTGTCAGAAGCCTAGCTTGGAGTCAAAGTCAGAACGATAGTATGTTACGGTTTAACCTTGATATGTTGGAGGAGAAAAAAGACGCCGCAGTAATAAGGCTAGCATCCTACCAATAGACACTGGCAAATAGTCACAACAAAAGAGTGAAGTATAGAGACCTGGTTCTGAAAAAGAAGGTGGGGATGGTCAAAAAAATGATGCCACCATGGGAAGGTCTATACAAAATTACAGAAGTCATAGGGAAGGGGGCATATATCTTAGAAACCATGGCTGGAAGGCTGGTCAGTAAGCCATTAAATGCCACATCTCTAAAAAGGTACTACCAGTAGGATGTTGAATCCCAATCTTCATTCCAAATTTTTTGCTTATAAATGTATAAATCTTTGAGAATCTATGAAAAAGTGTTATCCTCTTCCAAAAAGTTTGTAGAGCAAGAATCACTTAGCAAAGTAAAAGGCAGCTGGCACTATGAGCCAAACGCCAAAAACTTGCCAAAAATAAAAAGTAAAAGTGGCAAGTGGCATTCTAGCCGAGTGCTAATCGCTTAGCAAAGTAAGTGGCAGCTGGCACTATGAGCCAAACGCCAAAAACTTGCCAAAAATAAAAAGTGAAACTGGTAAGTGGCATTTTAGCCATGCACCAATCACTTAGCAAAGTAAATGGCAGCTGGCACTATGAGACGAATGCCAAAAACTTGTCAAAAATAAAAAGTGAAAGTGGCAAGTGGCATTCTAGCCGAGCGCCAATCACTTAACAAAGTAAGTGGTAGCTGGCATTATGAGCTGAATGCCAAAAACTTGCCAAAAATGAAAAGTGAAAGTGGCAAGTGGCATTCTAGCCGAGCGCTAATCACTTAGCAAAGTAAGTGGCAGCTGGCATTATGAGCTGAAAACCAATAACTTGCCAAAAATATAAGGTTGATTGTTATCACTGATGTACAGATAAAATCAATATGAAATTATTAAAAAGCTTGGACAGAGTTCAGCTAAAAATCAATCATCTCATTCATGATAAAGCATTGAAGTTACAAAGGAGAACAAATTAAAGCATCAGAAGGGCCCTAGTTGGCTGCCTCTGTTCTATCAGCCTCCTGGTTGCATTGAGCTGTCTCCTCACTGTCATTGGTCATCCCATCTCCACGAGGAGGATAGTCGAGTTGAATAACAGACTTGCCTTGTTGAGTTCCATCCTCAACAGCAGTAGAAGAGGGAATTACGGTGGAAAAAAGGGGAACATCTAGAGGTTGAACGGAAGATGGAATAGGAATGACCCCAGAGGATGCAATCTCCTGGCATTCGTCAAAGATGTGCTCAGCTAGAGTGGAGTCTGGATCAACTTAGATTCTAGAGGGATTAATGTCCAACTCCTTATCAACCTCATCTGGTGAAGAGCTGGTCTGACCTTCAGAAGTAGTGCTGGTATGACCTTCGGCAGAGGAGCCTTCGATGTAGCCTTCTTGTAACCCTTGGGCATACCTAAGGGCCTCAATCCTTGAGAAGCGAGCATGAAGGGCCATTATGCCACCATTAACCTTGCCAATAATGCCAAGCAAGGCATTGTGTTCATCCAAGGCTTTCTTCTCAAAGGCCATCTGAGCAGTCTGCTCATCACCCAGCAAGCGTTGAAGCTCTTCCTTTTCTGCTCTGAGTGACTCACGCTCGGTCTGCCAAATACTCTTCTCAATTTGAAGAATGTCCTTCTCATCCTGAAGGGAATCTGCATCTTTCTTCAAAGCATCCCTTTCATTCTGAACCTTGTTCAGCTGCACCATCAATTCAGCGTTTTTGGTGCTGATGATCTTGTTCTCCTTATTTGTTATATCAAGACTGTTAGAGAACTTGCGAACCTTATCATTTCCCAAATCTACCTATTTTTGCATGGCCATCATCCCAAATAAGGTCTACAGAGAAATACACGAATACTGATTAAGCCGAGCGGATGTTCAGAGGAATTCAAGTATGAAGACTATTTAAAAAATTTGTTGGTTAAGGGATAGAAAGTTACCTCCATGGCAGCTAGAGGAAAGCGACTGAACACCTCCTTCTGGGATAAACCTTTGGCCTCCTCAATGTCTTTGGGGGACCACATGTTTTTGTAGTACGCCATAGCGGTTAGGCCATCCTTGAACATGGTCTCACTTGGCTTAACGGTTGATCCATCCGCTCGGACGAGCTGAGGGGTCCATGGTGCCATTGTAGAGGCAGAGGTAGTGGTTGTGGCGAACCCAGAGGGGGCAGAAGGCCTGGTTAGGGGAGGCATGGGCATGCTTGGCCCAGAAGTCTAAACCCTTCTTGATAAAGGGATATCATCAAGACTGGGTTCACTGTCAGGTTGAGGCCTCTTGCCTCATTCTTTGTCTTAAGCAGGCACAGTGACAGCAGAAGTAGTGTTGACCTGAGAAGCTACATTTAGGTTGGTAAGAAGAACACTAATGATCGGATCAACAGTCGCTACATCCGGAGTAGTACTGGAAGTAGTGGCAGAAGAAGATGTTGAAGCTGGGGAAGAGGATGCCGCAACAATAACAATGGTCCTGGGGGGATCTTTCTTCCTGCTGAAGGAATGGATCTTAAGTTGACTCATTGTGCTACCGAGGGTTGAGAGGGCAGTAAGGTTATCTGAAGTAAGAAGATCCGAGCAGGTAGGGACATTATTCAGAACGTATTTCTTCAGATAATTAACCCTATCCCTGTAAACACCGTAGCTCAAATCATTATAAGGGATGCCTAAGGAATGGCATAAGAAAGTACAGAAGCGAGGAACGCAAATTTTAAAAGGGCAGTCACTTTTGTGTGTTTTGTATTTCTTATAAGAGGAGACAAAACACTCGCTAAAGGCGTTCGGAATAAGGTAATCCTTTGCAGCTGGAGAAGACCAAGCACTCCTTACACTAACTATACTATTGTTCCAACCTTTCTCAGAGTTAAGTTTATCCATGCATATAGACATCTTATCGAAAGGGTAGAAATGGTAGTACAAGTCTTCAAGCCGAATCTTACTAACTTTTTAACAGAGGAGAAGATCAATAATGTCAAGATCCAAACCTCTGTCACGATTCAAAAGCAGCAGAATCGATAAAACCCTAAGAAAATTGGGATTCACCTGAAGCGGGGTAAGCCCCAATTTATTAAAGACGAAGCTGAAGAAGGGGTGCAGAGGGAACCTAAGGACATTTAAGTAAAGAATGGAAAACAAGATCTCGCTAAGAAAAAGTCCAGCACCTGTCCTAATATTTACATTTTTAGGGCACTCCCTAACAAGAATGTTGCTGGGAAGATTAAGCCTCTTACGAAGAACATCTAAGTCGATGGGCATGATGAAAGCGAACAGAAATCCCAAGGAAATAAAAGAATTCTAAAAAAAAAAGAAAGAGAAGCAAAACTAACCTCAGGAATTGAAGATTGCAAAGAACGTTGCGAGATCACTGAAAGATAAAAAGCTTTTACAGGAATTCGCCGGAGGAGGTTCGACTTGCTCTGAAAAAAGACGAGCAAAGATTTGATTGACAGTGAGATAAGATAGAGATGGTAAAGAAAGTTAATAGTACACCTTTGGGGTTTATAAAGGCAAAATGGGCCCGGAGGCCGAGACGTCAGGGAAACGAGGAGTTTTCAAATTTCAAAGCACTGGTTCTAGAGCCAACCATTCATTCCTCCATACGATAGTCTCGAGCCGTCAAATCATGATTAGCAGCCATTAATAATCACTCCCTAATTAATTAGGGAGTAATTATGGGGGCAGTTGAGGATACAAAAGACAGCTTGGGCAGGATACGACCCGCGAGAGGGGCACCGGGTCGGATAGTTGATCTTGGCCCATTCCAAACCCTTGGAAGGTAAGCCCAAAACTAAAGACCTGTCAAATAGAAGCCAACCCCAAGAAGAAGAAGGCCCAAGGGTAAATGCCCGGCATGTGAACTCAGTTAAAAAGCTCTTATAACACTTATAATCGTCTATAAATAGATGGGGCATAGAGAGAAAAAGGGGAGATTATGGAGAAATGTAATAAAACTCTATCTAAATTGAGAGAGAGGTTCTCCGCATCTTCAATAACCAATTAATTCTTACGTTTAATGATTCCTGGAATTGCTTTAGGCATGTAAAGAACATGAGTCAAAGGGAGAGAGTTAAGATTAGAACTTGCCTATGAGATTTTGGTTCAAAATCTCAGCGTCGTCTTCCTAAGGTTTCCGGTGATTTTTATTATTCACAACTCCTCTATTTCTCTCTGCCTCCATTACGTGAATAGGGTTCTAAAAGCCTTGGCAGACTTATACATGTATATATATAGGCTTACGAAGACTACAAACCCTAATTCTAATTTTAAATAATTAATAATCTAATTTAATCAAATAAACCATTTAAACCATTAATTCAATTAAAACAATTAAATAAATTAAACAATTAAACAATTAGCAAATAAGCAAATAATCAAACAAATAATTAATTAAATACCGTGACTATCCTTTTAAAATTAGGGATATTACATTCATTACTAGGGACTAGCAATATTTAAGTTTGGGGTGTGAAAAGTGCTCAAATGTGATGCATTTTAGCACCTAAGCTAGGGTATTTTAGTCCATTCATCTATCTTACTTTCCCATTTTAGTTCTTATTTGTGTTTTTTTGTCAATTTTAGGTCAATAAGGCTCAAACGGGCTAAAAAGAGCCTTTTAGCTCAGTTTTGGAGCTATGGAGAAGATTCAAAAAAATTTAAAAAATTTGCACTGCTGAAGCTTCGATTGATCGAAGAAAGTTACAATCGATTGAGATTAAGACGGTGCCAACTCAACGGATAAGGTTGCCAGCTGTCCAAAATATCTTACCACTTGCTTCGATCGATCAAAGCAAGTGTTGGATCGATCGAAGACATCTTCGATCGATCGAAGCCCCTGCTGGCAATGTGCTGTCTAATTCTCGAGCGTGCCCGAACTCCACCAACTTTTGTAACTGCGAGTTTGCACTAATCAAATGCCTTATTTCTGACTTGTTGCCTACTCAAAGAGGCTTGCATTTAAATTAAATGATTCAATTTGTATAGTGTTGTTCAATTTCATATTTTACCAAATATAGAAATAGATAGTTTCTTTCTCTAGAACTAGGGTTTTGGGAGAAAAGCAAATAGGAAGAAGATGATGCCTACATTGAAGATAACCCTTGAGGGTTCTATGACCATTACCATGAGTGGCTAGATCCTTCTCTTAGGGCTAGAGATAGCCCCTAGGCTTGCTTCCTAAACTTAATATTTTATAATTTTTGGGGATTTTAGTTGTAAATGATGTTTTGACCATGAATAAATATAGATTTTATGTTTTTACATGATTTGTATGAATTAATGCTTCCAGTTGATCTCTTAATTCTATTCATATCTCTATGTATGCTAGAATGAATGGTCATGTGCTTAACACTAGGTTTTTTGAGTTTGATGTATGTTTATGTGTGTTGAAATTATAAATCTAATGATGGCCAAGGTATGGTGCTTAATCGATTACTCGTGTGCTTTGTTTGATGGATCATGCTTATTTCTTGATGGATTATGCTACATCCATAACTTAATTAGTTTAATTTCCTTGTCAATAAAGTAATTGTAGTGTAGTTGCTTTAATTTCCTAAATAGGTAGACAATCAATTCTTGTTGTTTGATGATCTATGCTTATGAGTGCAAGTAGTACATTTATCTAGATATTTGTGTTTGTATTACTTGTAGTTTCATTGAATGGTTAGTGCCTTGTTTGATAGGTTGTGTTACTCACTTGATTGATTAGATAATTTTTGTTTATTTGTCATCCATGCTTAGTTTTCAATTAATGACGCGCGCGCACACACACACATTTGATTTATAACATGAAACTCCCCTTAAATTGATAATTGCTAATGTTTAGTGAAGTAAAGCTTAGTGGTGAACTCTAAGCACCAAGACATTTCTCTCATTCTCTTTACCTTAATCTCTAGATTGATTTTACTTTGCATCTTTTTAATTGAATCATTAGTTTAATTTAACCAACGAAACCCCTATTTGATCATTCGACCTACTAATCCAACATTGATTCTAGAATACCATGCAAATCCCTTGGGATGATCCCTACTCGGTCTTTTTGCGTTAGTAGTTAGTAGTGGTTGTGGCTTTTATAAATTTAAACTTAACCGAAAAGGCTATCTCGAAGTGCACTCACTATCACACACACATTTTGGCATATGAAAACAACCTTGTCACCCCAGCAAAAAGTAGGCATGGGACCCATTACTGATCAAGAGGCCTTAAACCTCAATCCCACCAAGCCAAGAACCATCAATCAATGGGCCTTAAGCCTCGATCTTCCCAAGCCAAGAACCGTCGATCGGTGGGCCTTGAACCTCGATCCGACCAAGCCATGAATTGGCGATCGAAGGGCTTTGAACCTTAATCCCACAAAGCCACAAAATGGCGATCGAAGGGCCTTAAACCTTGATCCAACCAAGCCACAAAGTATCGATCGATGGGCATTGAACCTCAATTCAACCAAGCCATGAATCGTCGATCGATAGGCCTTGAACCTCGATCCAACCAAGCCACGAACCGTCGATCGATGGGCCTTGAACCTTGATCTGCCTAAGCCATAACCTGTTGATCAGTGGGCCTTGAACCTTGATCCGACCAAGCCACGAACTGTTGATCAATGGGCCTTGAACCTCGATCTTGTCGACTTAACCAAGTAGCATCCTATTAAAGGAAATGAATAGCAAAGAGTAATGGTAGGACTTTTCAAGGCTAGTGGGAATGCAAATTGGATTTTGGATTAGAGGATGGAAAATTAGCTAAGTCTTACCAAAGGCAGGACCCAATTTAAGGATGAGAGCAAAAGACAGGTTGAAGTAAGTATGGACACCTTTACAGCTACTCTCATTTTGGGTCATTCAAGGATATGTGCACATTTTGCAACAAAATTGAAAAAATAGGGATTTGGGCATCATGATCCATAAAGAAATATGGGCCCTAACTCATCTTATCCGGAGGCCCAACAAATATCACCTGAATGACTTAGGACTATAAAAGGAGGGAGGTACAGAGGGGCAAGGATAGGAATTTAAAGGCTCTGAATACACTCCAAACTTCGTCTTCCCTACCATCACTTTAGTCCTCAGATTGGGCTGGTTTTCTCTCCTTTAATCCACTCTTCTGTATTTCTCATATTATTTTTGTGATATATCCCAGATACTTTGACTATTCAACTGTCATCCAAAAATATGTACATACATAAGTCATTGTGTAATGTAAGTAATTTTTTGTAATTTTATTTTAGGAGAAAACGAAGTTGGAGAGCCAAAGGATATTATTAGAATACCAATATCAGGTGCCTTGCGCATTCGAGTTTCAAAATAGTCAATAAACAACGACAACACTACTAATAAGTTTTACTTTTCTTTTCTAAGTACTAGTCAGTCCTATAAAAGTTTCATCAATAACTCCTATTTTGGAAATTTTGTTTCATATAATTAAGTTTAAACATCGCATTTTCATTAAATGTGCTTAAATTAGAATTAAAGTATTACAAAGACAATTTTTGTCTAAGTTCAAGTTTAATTTAGCAATGATTGTATTTTTTAAAGAATAAAATGTTTGTTGATAGTAAGCATCTTTGGTGTTAGAATATATTCTACAATATAGTAATAATATTCTTGTGTGGAGAACAAGAAACCTAAACCCTGTATGGTAAACCTATAGGTGGTAAACCTATACATGGTAAAAAATATTATACAATATAATAATGATATATTCAATAATATATTCTAACAATTTTTTTTGAATAGTAAATTCAATTGTATAAATAGAAACCCCAAAAAGGGAAAACAAGGCCTTTGGCCAAAGCAACTTATAGAGAAAGCCCATATAAGGGGACTAAGTAAATGCAAAATGTCTATTCTAACAGAAGAAATACAATTACAACTCCGGTGAGGCTCATATAGCAGACCACCATTGGGGATTTTGTTCCATATTCGGTGGCCTAACAATAACTAATCTGGTGGCGTGGGAGGAGGACGGATGAAAGAGCCAGGAAGAACCTATTCATCCAAGATGAGCCTAACATTGCATGAGTCTTTGACAGAGAATGTTGATAGCTTGTGCCTAATAGTGGTAAGAATGCGATTGACATGGCATTTATAGATATAGAAGCTCATTTGAAGTATCTTCTATTTCGCTCTATCAAAATGTTATAAACTAGGGTTGATATACAAAGTTTGTGAACCATATTCCTGGGCTCACCTCTATCTTTCCAAATTTGACTTGCCCAAGTAATGAAATCATACCATGCAGAAGGTCGAGTATAGAAAGCATAATGTGTTTGTAGAAATAACTATAAGGGAGATCTGAATAAGCACTTGAAGAAGAGGTGATTATGTGATTCAGGCTGTGTTGAGTAGAGGCTACACAAATTTGGTGTGTTCCAATAGACTATTGTCTTCCTATCATAAGTGGGAAGCTTTTGAAGGATAGCAACCCACAAAATGAAATTGTGTTTGGGGATACCATGTGTGAAGGATATGAGATGGAACCATGGGACCATTAGAAGTAAAGAAAGGGTTATAATGGTTTGTACAATGGAGAACTATCTGTTCAGAGATGGTAACCAAATGATAGAGTCCGGCTGACTTGGGGAAGGCAATGGAAAGATATTGGGATTGAGAAGCTATGGTAGAATGGTTGTGATAGTATGAGGGAAAAGCTATGAGGTTCCATTGATAAAGGAGCTTACCTTAGTATGAAGATTAACATGAGTACTATGGATTTGGGTAGATGACACATGGTGAAATAAAGGGCCTAAGGGACACAGTTGTTAAACTAGAAATTGGTATTATAGCCATTACCAATTTCTGATTTGACAAAGGATTTAAACGCAAATCTAAGTTGTAAAATCTTATGTCAGCTCCAAGAACATGGTTGTGGAATTTTGAGTGTCCAAATGCATTTGTCTTTGATCAAATGAACCCTAATCCATTGTGTCCAAATAGAAGAGTGGTCGTCGTCCTACCATAAGCTTAAGAAGTGTACATTAAAGGCGAGGGCCAAGTTTTACATTTATAATTGTCACTACTACCTTCATTAAAAATATAGTTAGGGCAAGTAGGGATCGTCCCAAGGGATTGCGAACTCGTATTATGGTAGTAAAATTGTAATTAGGGTAGTAGGTCAAGTGATCAAGCAAATTGGTTGGTTGGTTGATTAGCATATAGTAATTTAAACTAAAATAAAAACAGTGCAATGTAATAGAGAGTAAACAAGAGAGAGAGGTCTTGGGGTTTAAAGATCACCACCAAGCAATGCATTTCTATATCATTAACAAGTGACTAATGAAGGAAATAGGTGTGTTGCAATATTGGTATGTGTGTGTGTAATTGGTTGATTCAATAAGCAAGGATGACCAATTAAGTGTTTAGTGTCTAAGCAACATGTGAAAGGCACAATATATCAAAAAATGAAGTATATATTGTCTAAACAACATGTGAAAGGAACAATACATCAAAGCTAGCCATTAATGTTTTCATTAAGCTCACAATCCTAAAATACACCACAAGATTAGAGACATAGGCTACTTGCATTTAAGAGCATGGAACATCAAACAACAAGCATGGATTGTCCTTCCATCTACAACTACAACTACAACTACACTACAAGCATGAAATTAAACTAAAGAGAAGCACAATCCATCAAGAAATAAGTATGAACCATCAATCAAATGGAAAGAGCATTCTATTAAGTACTTCATATTTTGACAATCTCTAGATTAGAGACATTAATACACATAGACATACATCAACAATACTAAATCTAGAGACAAGCACATGAATATCTATTCTAGCATACATAGACATATAGATAGAATGAAATAATCAATTGAAAGTATTAAACCATATATATCATGCAATAACAAGATCTATATTTATCAAAGTGTCAAAACATGTATTACAACACTAATCACTCAAAAAATACAAAAGATTAAGATATAAAAAGTATGCTTGGGGCTAACTCTAGCTCCAAGAGGATGTCTAGCCACTTATGGTGATGTTGTTCCAACCCTCAAGGGCTAACTCCATGGATGAAATCTGCTCCTTGTTGGTGAAGAACTCTCCAATGGTGTCTCTAGTTTCTTCCTCCTTCCTTCTACACTAAGAATAGTCTCTAAAGTTGCCTCCACCAAAAGCTAAGAGTCTCCTCAAAAAGTGTATCATATTCCTTATATAAGTAGGTCAAATGACACACAAAATGAGATGGGGTCAAGCAAAGAATATTCTCCAATGATTGGAGAGAGGACAGAATGAATGAGCTGGCTTTTTAACTTTTTCGCACTGGAGGAAGTTCGATCGATCGAACCTGGACTTAGATCGATCGAACATAGCTGAGATCTATCGAACTAAGGCTGGATCGATCCAACTGGCTGAGCTTTTTGGGAAAAGACAAATCTTATATATTTTTGGGAGATATTTTTGTGAAAAGGACAAAAGTGGTTAGTGGGATGGTACAGCTG
>JAOTQH010068565.1:0-16900 GCA_025631255.1 Cornus kousa | reverse complement strand
AGGAAGTTGTCAATCCACACGAAAGAGTCTCAGAGATCATTTCTGAGCACTCGAGATGACACTAAACGACGAGAAACTGAGCTCTGAAAAGGAAATTAAACGAAAAAAAAATTCATTCGTAAAATTTCAAGAAAAGGGAAAGGAAGGCAAATGACCGGGTCATTACATGGGTACATAGGATTATGGTACACATTGGATCCGAGCCATTGAGTGGAATGGATTAATGGAGAACGATCCAGTGCATCACGGTATATGAAGGGCTGGTGCGCTTGTGCATCTAGTCTGTTGACTTAGGCTAGTCAACAGAATAATGATTCAGTGCTTCGCGGCTCACAAAAATGAAGAGAAGCAGCCAACCAAAAGAAGCCACGTCACCAGAAGGAAGAATAGGGATGTGACAGCGCGTAGGAGTGCTTTAGGCTCGTGTGGTGGCACGTGGGGGCGCGTGCAGAGGTGTTTGAGGTCCCAGTAAGTTGCTATGGAGTCCAATGATGTCCCAGAATTGATTTCATGCTTGTTAATGTTGAAATCAACCAGTAGAGGAGGTATTTTAGGTGCTTCAGGACTGTAGGATGCTACTACAATACTTAGTTGCATGTAGTTGGCGTACATATAATTAATTAAATATTTTGCCACGGAAGGAGGTGTGTATATATATATATATATATAGTTATAGATGTGTATATATATGGTTGGTTTAATTTATGATTCGTATAGAATGAGGTATATATTTACATACAATTATATATATATACATAAATATGTATATATGATTTTTTAAAATTTTTTAAAGATTATTAAGGAATGAGTTATACACACATATATATATTAAATAATATAATATATATCAATTAAGATTATTATCATTATTATTCTTATTTGATATATCTAGACAGGCTGGTTAGTAAATATATGATATGTTTATAATCTGCAGGAGAGGTTTATCAATGAATTAGCTTATTGTTAAGTTTAAAGTTGATACATAGTTGAGTTGTAGGCATGGATGAGTTGTCATAGGCGTAAATATATTGCCTAAGTATTTGTATGAATACAATACATACATAGGAAGTATGGATAAGTTGCTAGTTTAAAAGTATAAAATATATACTTGTGGAGGCATAGTTGAATCGCCAATGTATAAATAAATATACTTCGAGGAGGCATGGTTGAATAGCCAATATATAAATAAATATATTTATAATGGCATGGTTGAATTGCCAATGCATAATTAAATTGCTATGTGTTAGATTATTAAAATATCATCTATGGTTATTGTATGTATAGGTTGGATTAGGATTAGATATTCTTAAATTAGAATAATCTAATATTTACAGTTTAATGTATTATTTTATATATATTAATAAAATAATATTGGAGAAGGCATGGATGAATTGCCAAAGCATAAATCTTTACTTTATGATTTAAATAAATAAAATCATTCATTAATGGTTATAGGGTTTTGGATTAAAGGAATTATTCTTTTGATTATGATTTATTATTTAAATGATTTAATAATTATTTAAATTGGAATTAAAATTAAAGGAGTTTGTTTTTAAAATAAAAAGGAGATTGTGAATTGGTTTAGGTATGATTATATTTTCATCATTATTTAATTGTTTTGACAATTTAATGAACCTATTAAAGGGTAGGAGTATTGTATATATATAAGTAATTATATATTTGTATATCATCGCATATTAAGTTAAAACTTTAGTAGAGTTGGTTTTGGTATAGATGATTTGCTTATTGGTTTTCAAAGGCCTGGTATAGAGAGTTTGCTCGTAGTGTTTAACCCGCGATTTGTTTTTCAGGTTATTAGAAGTTCAAGTTTTAAGGTTGAGGATCCGCAGTTGGAGGACTTATCCATTTTTTCGATTTATTTAAAAGTAAGATATTATTATTATTTAAATTTGTTGTTAGTATTTAATAATGAACTTCTGGATATTGGATTTTGGTTAAGGGGTCCTTGGTTATCGGATTCCCAAGTTGTAAATTTTGGGGGATTATTAATGAAATTTTTATTTAATAGATTTCCTTCAACGAGTTATTTATTCTTTTTATTTCTTTTTGTACTCTGTACTCGTTTGAAATACTTTAATTGTTTTAATATCTTCAGGTTTTGTACGTGAATTTGATCAACTCGTGTTCTAAAATTTGGGGGTATCATACGAGCTATGACGGTAAACTCACGGCGGTGAACTGCGGTAGGCTGTGAAGAGGACCTGGGCATGGTGATGGTGGCGTGCATGATATTATGTCGTGGCCAGTCAAGCCGTCGCTCACTAGCTGTCCCTCACTACAGTCGAGCCCGTCTTCTCCTTGCCCTCTGATGCCATGCTGACTTATCACAGCCGAGTCCTCCGTTCTAATATGTTAACACAACACCTTTTGGCTCCAAGTAAGACCCCCTCAATGCACCTTTACGCTAGTTAGGTAAGTCAAATCTTCATTATAGAAGTGAACCTTGCTCTTATAAGCTAATATTCATTCATTGGTTCTTCTTTGGTGTACGTAGGCCTGAGCATTCTGTCTTTACTCAAACAAAGCTACTAAACCCCTCTTTTTTCGTTGAAGCCTTTAGACCAGTCAAACATTTAGGCAATGGTGCGTCAAAACCCATTATGGTCGCCGACGGTAGTGTGACACTCCATGGCAATGCTTCAATCTTAGGAACTCCTTTGCCACGTGGTGGTTGTTTTGGGGTTGGAGAGTAAGTAGGGGCATTTTTGGAAAATTGAAAGGGTAAAATAGGCATTATATTAATTGAGGGGTGTTTTGTACAATTTGAAAAGAATAGGGGTGTTTTTTGCACACATTTTAAAATAAGGGTAAAAATTCTATGAAATGTATACTTAAGGGGTGTTTCTTGCACTTACCCTATAAAAAATTAGATGAAATGAATGATAAGAAATTATAAATGACACATTATTAGAAAAGAGAAAGTGCTCGATTAAAAAAAAAATGAAATGGAGTTTTATAATATTTTTTTTACCTTTATATGCTCATTATTTAAAATAAATTATGAGTTGTACGCAACAGAATTTTTAAAAAATTTTGTATTTTTAGAAATAGATCTGTGTCTTTCTAACTTTACTTATTTTAGCAATTAAACAATTAATTTTATGCAAGATAAAATAAAGCAAATTAAAGAGTTAGAGATGACACCAGGATTTTTAGCGACTAAACCCCAATTGATAAAATACGTCAACTGTTTGTACAAAAAAAACCTCGTGGATTGTGCAGTCTAAAGTAAACCGATCCATTATGTTTGAAACAAAATACACTGAACTTTGACTCTAACTTACACCCTATTATTCTACCAAATACCAATAGTTGACAATCCTTTGGCTTTGCGACATCCCGTCTAACAGCAACTTAACCTCAGGCTTATGCTTTATCTTTATAGAAGAGTATCAGGTAGACCAAATAACATTCTTTGAATTCTTTGACCCTTTCAAAGTGTGATCACTTTTACTTTTGTTCTTCAATATCTGAATTCGATGTAGAAGTAGATTTGCTTTTCTCTGATCGATGTAGATGCAACTGTATGATCACGATCAGGATTTAAACAACACAACTCTAAACTCACTATGTGATTATGTGTATGTTCTAGAAAGACCAACAGATAAATCTCTTGAATTTTCTGCAAAAATAATCTTCTTAAGGCTTTTTATGATTAATGAAGTTATAGAGCAAAAATCAAAAATAAACCTAGATGACTATTAGGGTTTATATAGAATTTACAATGACGTAATCCCTCTGAAAATATAGAAAATTTCGTGCATAGGACTTGGTACAGTTCTAATCCAACTAGGAAAGAAATCAGGAATAGGAAACTAAAGTTATAACCTAAACAGGACTTTTTGAACCGGTTCAAGGAATGTTGAACCGGTTCAAAAATGGCAGAGTTGATTTTCGAAGCCAACTGAAGGCCTTGAACCAGTACAAGAAAGGCTGAGCAAGTTCAAGTGTGTCAGACTTGAATTATAGGTTCTGAAAGGATGAAAATACTATTTTGGTAAGTTCTGAAAATATACCAAGTATAGAATATGTCATAACTTTTGTAGATTCCTCCCTAAAAATGTTGTTCTTATATTTTCTTGAATGATCTCAGTTATGGTAACTTTGAACAAACTTATAATTCTGCAGTCGTTGTCTATCCTGATATAGTAACTTGAAATTACAACTCGATTATGACTTGTTTTGTTTCCAATAATTGTTAATTATAAAATAATATCTCATATAAATATGTTGTTAGAGTGTAACGGTCATATGAGATTGGGCCTACTTTTGTTCTTAATGTTATGTTCGGTATGAAGGAAAGAAGAGGGGTGGAAGGAAAATAGGAAGGAAGGAATTTCCTTCCCTCGGTAGAGATGATGTAAGGAAAGAAAAGATAATAGGAAGGATAAGTTATCATTCCTCCTTTACAAATTTTCATCCGCCCAAATATGTGCGAAAGATAGGAGATAAGACAAGTGAGCCTATTATAGAAGTTTTAAATTATTACATCACCCTTCATAAATATTTAATAAATCCCATAAATAAAGTAAGGAATGAGTTTAATGATGAAAACAACTTAAAAATTTATTTTTCCTTTTATCTTATAGATCAAATTAAATTGTCAATTTTTTCCATTCTTTTCCATCCAACCCAACAAAAAGATGGAAACATTTAATCTCTTCCCCGTGGATGTCTCAATCATCCCTTCTTCTCTCCCATCCATTCAATTTTTTCCTTCCTATCAAACGGCGCATAAAGATTGTATTAGTGTTAAAATGATTTCTTTAACTCTATTGCTTCAAACTTTTGGGCATTGGGCTAAGTTCAAGATCGTTTGATTGCCAAGTCCCTTAGTTGTACATATTATTTATACTTAATATAATCAACTTGAATTTTGAAGAAAAATATATAAAAATTAAAAACCAAAATCATGCAAAAATTGAAAGGTTCATGCAATGATTATTGTTCTCTTCCATCCTCTCATTAATTTTAAAGGAGTAAAAATTAATGAACCAACAAAAATATCTCATTCATTCATTGAAAATTTCCTCTCATTAAACTAAGTACAATGTGAAAAGGACCACATGAAATAAAAAATACGGATTCACTTGTTTTCTCTTGGTACCTTATTATTTTCTCAGCACGAGTTGTCATGCATGTATTTGTAGAGAGACTACACCATGCAAGTGGCATGCAAGGACTCTGCATTGTTAGAGTGTTTATCAAATTCATCATAGTGTTTTATTTGAGGTGGAGAAACCTTCAGTTTGAAGTGGAGCTATGAAAAAATCATTATTCAAGGTGGAGCTATGGTAAAGCACGCACGTGAAGACATAGTCTGATTATGTGTTAATTACATGAAAAATTGGTATGCTCAAAATTGCTAATTTTTTGTTTACATTTGGCTACTGCGAAAGTGGAATCGGTTCCACTTAGCTAGGTGTGTAGTTGGCTTTAGCTACTACCAAAGTAAAACCTATTCCAAGGGACGGAACCAGCTCAACTTGACAGTGAGTAATTAGAAATTGCGAGAAACAGTTTCTTAATCAGTTTTGGAAGCCAGAAGATTTAGGGAAAAGGCTAAAGATTTGGAAAAGAAGTTGTACCTACTATTTTAGAATTGAAGACTGATATGGTACCTTATAGGCAAGTGGGGGATTACTTGTCCAACAAGGAATTGGGTTTTGAATGTTAGATTATATTGCGTATTGCATTCTAGGGGGGTTAGGGTTAACCATCTTCATCTACCCTCATTACCATATATAACATTACCTTATATGGAGTTTACTTACTCTCCATACAAACCTCTCTAATATAAACCCCTATGTACTCTTGTATTATACACATCAATATCATATACAGTTTTTCCATTCTCTCTTATTTCTAACATGATATCAGAGCTTTTTGATCCATAGTAAATAATCTACTAGTTTATCGTAGTCACAGTTGGGGATAGCACTATCAGCCCCATCCTCGACGGCGATCAACATGCTTCCACATCCCAACCTTCAATCATAAGTTCATAATAAGCAAAAACCTTATTTGGCTGCCCAATCAGCCTCCAAGGCACATCAACGCAGTTACACAGCAATAGTGCCATAATTTAGCCTCGTGAGCTTTTCATCCTCATACATGGTCAACCGTGGTGCCAATAGTAGTGCCACGTTACATGTCACGACAACTACGATGTCAGACACAACCAGCACCAATGCCAACAATAGTGTTATGTCAGACACAGCCAGCAGTTGTGCCAACAGTTACCACATCAATTGTTAACCGTGCCTCCATCAGCATCATGGGTGAAAACCCATCTCTATCAAATTTTCGTTAGGCTACTTTCATAATCTTGCCTTCAATCTCAAGTTGAATTCATACTCACCATGAATTTGTGGGGGATTGTTAGATTATATTATGTATTGTATTATAGGGTTAGGGTTAGCCTTCTTCACCTACCCTTATTACCATATATAACATTACTTTATATGGAGTTTACTTGCTCAATCTCCATACATACCTCTCCTATATAAACCCCTATGTACACCTGTATTATACACGTCAATATAATATGCAATTTCTCCATTCTCTCTTATTTCTAACATTGAAGACTCTATAAATAGAAATGAGTATGAGATATTTAGAAACAGAAATAGATGAGAGAAAAGATGTAATGGGTTTAAGGATGAATGTTGTGAGGAGATGAGAGAGTATATGCAATCCTCGAGTATATACATGTAGCCTCAAAAGAGGCGATGAGCGAGTGAATGGGGTTTTGACATGTGATTATATATTATCTTCTTTGATTCATAATAGTAAAATATTTCTTCATGTAAAATATTATGTTGTGCGTGGATGTGTGTAAACGAGTGGTCGCTTGCCCATTTATTCAAAAACTCAAACTATTCGTTAGTGCTACATACCCACCCATTTATATTTATATCACTTTCAATCCGGATTCGATGTGGGATAAGTCTCCCATTGTAACATTCTCCCCGCCTGAAATCGCAATGTCCTAATTACAGTCGGACCACCCTGGTTACCCGGTGTGGTTCACCCGAACATTGTATAGAAATCAATGGATGATTTTATAACATTGAAGAGTTTGTAAAACTTTATAAATTAAAAAAGATTAAAAAAGAGTAAGAGTTTTGTGAAGTTTGTGAATGTCTAAGATATTTAGGTGAAAAGTTCTTTTCAGGGTAGGTTTGAGTGATTAATTATAGAAGGGGACTATATAGAGAGTGAAGGTATTTGTTACATTAAAGTTGTAACAGTGATGAGAGTGAGTGCAAATCTTTTAAGTTTAAAACACCAAATATTCTTATTTTCCCAACTTCTATGTTTTTTTTTAGTCACACAGTCCAAGTGTTAGCCAGAGTTGTAAGTAGCAGCATGCTAATCCGTTATCCTAAATTCAGCAACTTCTCAATTCACTTAACCTTTTGAAGAAAAGAAAAATCTTTTTGTTTTTTTAATCCTTTGAATAGCTTACATGAATCATGCTCATCTCCTTCTGTACAATAACTGTCAAAACACACTCCAAATTTCCTGGCTTCACAAACCCAACTATCAAATTACTATGAAATGTCATCTTATTTGTAAAAAGTAGAATCAAACCCGCCCATAAAATCAAACCTTACAAAAAGATGCCAAATTGCAACAAATTTGCAATTTTTTCAATCATCCTTTTGTTATGCTGAAAAGATACCAAATTGCAATCCTACAATTGTCACTGAAACCCTGCAAAAATTCTACTACAAAGTTACCATTTTCTCTATAAATTCCAACAAGAACATTGGCCCCACATCCTAAAAAGCATTTAAAAAAAAAAAAAAAAAATGAAAAAACCACCTATGCATGCTTAATGCTTCAACATTCATTTGATTAATGCAAAAGCAGGTGCACCACTGGTCACATTTTGATTCTAAATTGAATCAAAAGAGTTTCCACAGTTACACAATTTTGGATATTTTTCTAACAAAAACACCAAGATAAAAAATAAAATTAGAAAAACCACCTCTTGAGAATGTGAGTATCAGTGAATGAATGCAAGTGGGTGATGAGAGAGTTGGTGAGAGGCTCATTGGGATTGCAGAGCCGTTGACGAGAGACTTGAAGGACGGGGAATTTTTTAAGGGTCAATTGAGAGAGATGAGGGTAAAAAAAGAAAGAAAAAAGAAATACAAATAAATAAATATACGATAAATTATTGAATATTGCTGGAGTGATAATTGAATAACTAAAATGGTACAGGTTTACTTGGTTTGTAATTTTAAAAATAATTTTTAAAAATTAAGAGAACAAATTTTTTTTTTCAGAAAATAATGAAAGACAATTATTTGAAAACAGTTCGTTTTATAATTGTGTTTTCCGAAAACAGTTTTGAAAAAATTAAATCAAGCAGAGTTTTTTTTGTACAATTTTTTATTTTCAATTTTCTAAGAACATAAAATTATTTTTAGAATTACAAACCTAACAATGTCCTACATTTTCTATTTAAGGTTTGTATGTCTTTTCTGACTTGATTTTTGATTCCGCAATGACTTAACCTTTCCAATGAATGATAGAAAGAAAAAAAAAAAAAAAAAAGTAGGGGGGTTGTTTTTCCAAATGTAAATTGTTTATATGGTATAGGGTTAGGCTTTTCGGGTCGGGTCGGAAGTTGATGGATCGAGGAACCAGTACTGGGCTAGAAATTTCAGGTTCAGAAAAGAAAAGACGTGACTTTGTGAGTAAGAGAAACAGCTTTTCCACTCTCTCGAGATCTCTCTCTACCACGAGTCAAAGTTTTAATATATATATATACATATATATATGTTTGTATATTTCTCTTCCGATAAAACAGGGTTCGAATTCAATCGATCGATTCGAAATTTTCAATTGAAGGAAGAGTATTGAGCCCGGCATGGAAGTGAGTGGTGAAGATCACAAGGAGGTCTCTTCGAAGATCATAGTGGAAGAATGGAGCGGTACATCGTCGGCGAAGCTCTCAAGGACTGCCACTATCACTTCCTCTTCTTCTTCGATCTCTGTCCAAAGATCCGGTGGCCGATTCCAACACGTTTCCAGGCGGATTCTTGAAGCATTCGTGCCTGAGGCAAGACTTTCTCTCTCTCTCTCTCTCTCTCTCTATATATATATATATATATATACGTTCACAAATTCATACGATTTGAGCTTGTGCTTTTATTTCTTTTGCTTCGTTTATGAGTTTATTGCTTCAAAGACATGAAATTGGAAGCTAGTCTACGGTTAAATGACTTAGAAATCGAACATTTAGGATTGAATAAGAAATCGAACATTTGTAGAATTTGTTCAGTAAAAAGAAGTTTTGTAATGTAAAATAAGAAATCAATTCAGAAACTGAATGAATGTAACTGGGTTATTTTTCTAAACAATAATGTTTTAAGTATGAAACTGGGATGTGTGTGTAAATTAAACAATACTGCAAGTGGTATCTCTTGAATAACAAAAAGAGAGAATGGTGACAGAGCATAAAAGGAAGAACTTTATTTAACTGGAAACAGTAATATCATCAAACATGCTTTCAATTTTTTGTTCTTAATTTCTTATTGTAATATTTTTGAAGATGAGTTTGTTTGATTTTGTGTAAATGCAGGGGTTTCCTAGCAGTGTAACTCCAGATTATGTCCCTTTTCAAATGTGGGACTCATTGCAGGTTAAGATTTGGGACACTGTTTATAAAGATGCAATTATATCTGAATTAGTTTTACTTAAAGATTGATTGGTTCAATTTTCTCTAGGGCCTATCGACTTACATTCGGACAATGCTTTCTACCCAAGTAAGGTTTTATTGTTCATATTGGTGTTTTTTAAACCTTGCTAAATCATCATCATCGTCATCATCCTGGCCTTTATCCCAGAAACCTTGCTAAATGGTTGTTTGAAAATTGTTTGGTACTAAAATCATTTTCAGGCTCTCCTAAGTGCCATTGGTGTTGGTGAGAAATCAGCCACCATCCTTGGGGCTACATTTCAGGTAAAGTTTTTACATACCACAAACTCTTAGTTTTATTACTTCTTATGTAATTTCATTCTTGATTGTTATGTTAACAACAGTTTCTGAATGTTGAAATGGTTAAAGTGGTTCCTAAGGGATTTAACTGGAATGCTTGGAGGTATCTTGTTCACATTTTACCAGGTCTGCAGTTCTCAACCTTTTCATCTGGTGTTGTTAAATTAATTAGGGGCAACTAGCATGCATATGTGTATTCCTTTTTATGCACCACTTCCCTCCATGTTTGTCTACTTCTCATATGAGAGAGTTGTGCCATGGGATTTAACTGCTCTTCTCCTTTTCTCCCACAGGAAGTTTGATGATTCATGCACCTCATTCCAGCTCTCTCCTTTTTACGTATTTATCCTTTCATGATTAGTGCACACCATCCTTCCATTTAAAGATTTACTTTCGCATCTTATTTTTTTTATCTTTATGTAAGAAATTGTGCAAGTTTTTGTGTGAATTCCAACAAAAGTGGGAAGTGCCATATCCTTTCTGTAGTAGTATACACCATGTACCTGATGAATGAGTAAACTCAAGGTCTACTTTCATCTGCGAGATAAAACTAGGCTTTCTGGAAGTAAGCATAATTAGGCCATTCATTGATAACTTCATATGGGGCGATTTAATATTACTCAACCTTTAGGGAGTGGGGGTTGGGTGGGTTGAATATATATATATATTTTTTACTTTGTACGTTATTTAATAATTTGAATTTATTAGATCACGTCTAGACAATAATGCTTCTAATTCCTTCTTCAGGGTTCAAACTTGGATAACAATGCCAAAATGTGGCGTTTGGTTGCAGATCTCATGAATGATCTTGGTACATCCCTTATTATATTCATGCATTCGAACCTTGGAAACTTTTTTGGAGAAACCCCTGCTTGGTATCTCTTTCTCGCTTTCTAATACTTGCATACACATACACCAACCAGAACACGATTTTGGTGTAAAAAAACATGTACTTCCTTTAGTTTTGGTTACATATTCTGTATACATTAAACTTGTCGTCTCTCTCTCTCTCTCTCTCTCTCAACACACGTTTGATGGGGACTTAAATGTGATATCTTTATTTTTTTGGTTATCTGTTCTATTGGAAATACTGTCTACTTCAAATATCTGCTGACATTGAATGTCACTTTATAGAGTTTCTAATTCAATATACCAAATTTAAAGTAGTGCATTGGTGTAAGAAAGGGTTATTGTATGGAAATCACATGCACATATGAAGTTCTCATAATTTTTTTCACTTCTTGAGTTCGTGTAATGTCAAATGCTTGAAGCTTTATCTCTTATTTATACCAGCACATATTACTGTTCCAAATTAAACATTAACTTCAGCATGTCTAGTAAGAGATGTAAATGCTTGTGGATACTTCATCTGGTGTAGATATGGTGCTTAAGTAAAGTTCTGTAGTATACTGTTTAATTTCTCCTTGGGATGCTCAAATATTGAGAAGTAGATTGCAACTGGCCATTGTCTTTATAAATAAATGATCCTTATCATGTGATAATTAAATGGCACACAAAATATCTTGCACTTTTATTGATAGTTCAAATGCACTTCTATCCTTTTATTTATTTCATTTTATTTTATTTTTGGGGTACACATTAGTTTCATATGACTACAAAACACCACAAAATGTGAGAATTAAATTGAAAAATATTTTATTCTCCTAAGTTCCTTAGCAACCAAGTGAAAAGTAATTTTTTTTTTTCACCATGTTGAGGAGAGACACCTCCATTATTTTGTGTTGTTACATGATGAAACTGCTTCAGATCCTTATTACTGCCTGTTTGTTAATATGAAGCACTACAGCTCCTGACAACAGGAATGGGGATTATTTATGTTGAAAAGGGAAAAAAGAGAACGATGTGTTCTAAATGATTGAAGTCATAGTGCTATAAACCAACTTATAATAGGACTGGCAGTTCAATATTTAGTATAATATTCCACTCACTTGAAGACTAATTTCATTTAGATTCCGTTGCCATAAAGCTGGTGTAATTTGATTATATCTTTCATAATATTTTCCTTGAGATGACATGAAAGGTTTGGTTGCAGGAATGTTGATGGACCTTCTTTCTCCTTTATTTCCTTCAGCATTTGTGTTCATTGTTTGCTTAGGGAGCTTATCGAGATCATTCAGTAAGTTTCTATAGGCCCCATACTTAATACAATTCGTAAATCAGTGCTCATCAGCTGAGTATTGTTAATCATATTAGGGTTCTGTTGCCCGAGTGTTTTTGTTGAGTTACGTTGGATCTGTCTGTAGGCTATATGTAACAAGTTCACTTAAAAGTGGTCTATGGAATTGAAATTATTTTAGTTTATTAACATGTACTCACTCTTCTTCTTATTTATTTATTTATAACCTATAATATGTGAATTATGTAATAATTGGCCTTGAATTAGGAATTATAATAAAAGCAACTGCAAGGTTTTTATATAATGAACTCTTTATGAGTTTTATTTCAACTTTTGGCTTTGCACATTATATTGGATAAATGTGCCAATGCACTTACTTGAACTAAAGGTAGCCTCTAGGTAAGGTGTAAAAACAAGTTGGTTGAGATACCCATAAGAATATCACAGACAACACCTATTTGAAGACTAAATACATCCAACATAACAACCCCATAACCAAGTCTATGGACTAGACACAATAAACCTTAGAACAGAACTCATAGAATTTGTCATGTGTACCAATACCATCAGGTTTCCATTACGCATTAATTTCCCATTTTTGATAGAAATTCTGGGGTAGCTTGAGTCTCTCGGTCCTTGTGCCTGAAATTGTTGTCAAGTATTTGCCAATCTTACCAGCCATATATGATAAATTAAAGTTTTAAGTAACTGCCGCTCTTCAAAATGTTCTCAGAAAGGTTGCATCTTTACACAATCAATTCACTACCTAATCGGAAGAGTAAATTACCATCCCACATATTTTAGAACTCTAAACCATAAAGCCTTTGCAAAAATCAGTTTGTTATGAAAGTCAACTATTCTCCAATAGAAAGCGATAAGACTCTCCAGAGATAATATATTTAGTGAAGAGCCATTCCTTAAGTTGAGAGGCGATTTTAATAGCCAACTAAACCAATAATGAATGTCTGGAAAAATGTTACTGCCCACAACAAATGTGCCTGAGTAGCAATTGGAAAAGGATCCTTTGATAAATACAAGTAATTCAAACTTAAAGTCTGCCAACAGAAAAGGGGATCCAATGGATTTGAATTAACAGCTGTGAAAACCTCTGGTCATGATGAAGATACTGGTAACTGTTGCTTAGGATCCTTACCCTATTGCAAAAATGCAAGGCAAGAGGTCCAAAATGATGCCAATTACCAAGCCATAAGCAAGTGCCTGTTTTATGTTTTAACCTCTTAATTATTTGACCTTCCTCCATTACCACGAACAGTTGCTAAGATTTAACAAAATAATAAAAAAATAAAATAAAAAATCTGTCCTTTATCCAGTTCTGATAAACCCAATCCACCCATACAAAGTACTTTTTAGTTGAAACAAACCAGATGTGCCCGTCATGGAAGCTTCATTTTGAGCCACGATTTAGTGCAACGCCAACTCACTTTCGTCAAGTGTATTGCATTAATGGTCTCAAGCACTTTGACCTTAGTTTTCGTCAATCAACCTGAGACCAAGAAATGGCTTTAGATACTTCAATTGCAGATCCAATTCATTTTGTAAGATAAAACAAATTGCTTCAAAATGCTTTAATACTTAACAAAACAGATTTGATTCAACTGTAACCTACCAGCAAAGAAAGAGACCTACTCATCCTTTACTAAATTTTAGTCATAGCAAGATCAACCAAGCTTCTGCAGTCTTGTTCTGAAAGCTGGGTTGTGATAAAAGAGACTCCAAGCTATATAAAAGGAAGTTTACCCTCCTTGAACCCCAAGAGTGCCTAGAATATCATTTCTAATAGCCACATACGCCAGCAAAGCATATAAGTTTCTCATCAGTGTTAGTTCGCAACCCAGTTATAGATAATTTTTCAATCATATTCTGATCATTAGACACTGAATCTACATCCCCATGACAAAAGATCAGTGAAACAGAGGAGGGTAATTTTGTGCTGCACGTGACGCACGTCTGGAATTAAATTGAAAGCATTCTGGCCAACTCAAGCTCTAAATATGCTTGTAAGGATATCTATTACCATAACAAACAAATAGGAAGAAATCCTCAGTGTAAAGACCTCTTGTCCCTTTAAAATCATGATTTGTCTCTCCATTCATCATGATAGAGAACTTTCCAGAAAAAAATACAACAATTATCCATTCAAGGACTCAAGAAATGAAAGTTCCATAATTAACACCTACAGATATAATCTCACTTCATAGTGTTTACTTTTAACAAGATTTATTTTACTTGCACACACACACCCCTGCTTATAGTGGTCCTCGCAAACTATTTTTGGACATTATTAGCAATAGCCCGTCTTGTTGACAATGTCAAATTCTGCAACTTGTTGACAAAGTCAAATTTTGCACATTCTTTGTAGGTGAAATCACCAAATAATGCAAGTTTGCCGCTAGGAATGAGCTTCATTCTTCAACTTCACATCCTGATTCTTATATGCCACTTCAATTCATAAAAACAGTTTAATAAATATCAGTACAGTAATAGAGCCTTAATCACCATATTTTCCTTAATCTGTTGTTGGGATTGATGATTGTTTTAAGCCCATTGTTGCCTGCAGTGTTCTTAACTACAAAATGTCTCATTGCTTCCATTTAGAAGTTTACCATAGCTAATATATCCAGAGTCTTCAAACCAAGATACGTCACCAACCTATAGTGAACCACATCTCTTTCTCTCCCGCATCGGAATGAATTACAGTTTCCATTCTGGTGGACTATGTAGGGGTTGCATACTGGTCTATAACAGAAGATTTTTATTTGTTATGCTTCTTATTGATATTATTGATGATTTTTTTTTTTTTTCATAGCATTTAAATTTGAAAGCAGCTCATATAATGAATAGCTAATTTCTTAGGATTTGAGCATGAGATCATTTCAAATTTTTACCATCATTATTGGTGAGGAGTGTGCTTTAGAATGCTATTGAGACAAAAGTGAATGTATCTATAATCAGTTTTTACATGGTGACCAAAGGTCCCTTTTTGTTGAGTTCCATTTTTAATCATCTTTTTTTGTAATATGTTTCTTCTTAGCGGGTGTTGCAAGTGGAGCAACTAGAGCTGCTCTGACACAGCATTTTGCCCTTCAGAATAATGCAGCAGATATATCTGCAAAGGTACTAACACTCATATTTCAACAGTTGAACAAGAATTGCATGATCAACACTAAATATTACTTATACTAATTGGCATTGTATACCTTACTATCATAGGAAGGAAGCCAAGAGACACTTGCAACAATTACAGGGATGGCATTGGGAATGCTTCTTGCACGTATTACAATGGGACACTCCATAGCTATATGGCTTTCTTTTTTGTCTCTCACCTTGTTCCATATGTATGGTTAGTTCTGCTGCTTGGATTTTTTACATGGAATCTCTTACCAGAATATTATGACATAACACATCGCAGGAGCCATCTGGCATTCAAATTTGTAAGCGTTGCGGGTTTAAATAAAACTTTCACCTGTGTCTTACAATAACTTTTCTGTGCAATACTGCTTTTGGATATGTGTAGCAAATTACAAAGCTGTTCGGTGCCTTTCGTTGTCTACATTAAACTCTGAAAGAAGCTCAATTCTTCTGCTGCATTTTATGGAAACAGGCCAAGGTGAGGCAGAGCTTCTACCAGTCTTTTACTGCAATTGAGTCAGTTGACTGATATTTCTTTACCCTAGACTCTCTAATTAAGGTCCTTTATCTCACTGTTTTGAGAAAGCAGCATACCATGGGAATTATGTGGGCCAAACAATGTCAAGTTATACCACTACATATTTTAATTAAATTGAAATATCAATTGGTTTTATACACTCACTCCAATATATCTTTATAGATGGAAGCTGTGCTTTCTTGAAAATTGAATCAAACATCTTGTGTTTGGAATACTCGATTTCTAGTATAATGATGAAAAATTATGCTAATTAGTAAAATCAATTACTGTATTGCATGATTATGGGATTGGCTTGTCACTTCAGGCGCAGAATGTGTACATACATATGTATATTTGTACACATATTTTTGTTTTATTGTTATGACATGGGATGTTAAAAATATCTTTTGGCTTGGCTGCCAGTTCTCTCCCCAGACCAGGTCTCTGTTATGGAGCATATTTTACCATTATGGACCACTCCATGGAGCTCAAAGAATGTTAAGTTTTTGCACGCGCGAATACGCCTAGGTGTGAGGGTTTCCTCACTGAACCTCCTGGAAATGTGAGTCTTCAATTCACTTTGTTTTATCGATTTGAATTTAGCCATCAAGGCATCCTTAGGTGTTCAAGTACTTTTTCCCAGTTTAAAAATCATACCTTCAAGTGTATGCTTTTAGCATGCACTTGTCCGGTTCTGGGAGTCATCTTGGAACTATCGGGTTGAAATATTGCATTCTCATGCATCTTTAGAGTCAAATACATTGGCTCAACAGTAGAGCTGATAATTTTTTTTTATTACAAACAGCTACTGAGCCTACTCCCTCAGTGACTGCATTCAACAAACATATCAAGCTGCATCTAAATTGACTATTCAAGTGGTTTTTCTGTTCTTGGGAAACAGGGTGGGCCTCTTGCGTTCTGCCAGATCTCATAACAAGAAAGGTTTGGTTTTTTATCTATTAAATTCATGAATATTCAACATAAAACTTCTGGCTTATTTTAGTTATCCTTCTATGGTCTTCTAGAGAAGTACCTGCTACTCGAGCAAAAGGGCATCATC
>JAOTQH010068457.1:0-16902 GCA_025631255.1 Cornus kousa | reverse complement strand
AATTAAACATAAACACATATCCACATAAGCACATAAAATACAATAACTAAATTCCAATTAAGTCCTTTTTAAAATTAACTAAATTCTAATTAAGTCCTTTTTAAAATTAGCGATATTACACAGTATTATTCACTCTTTAGACTCTATATAGTATTTTCTTCATGATTTAGTTTTTGGACTTCTTTTATTTCAGTTATTTGGTTGAGATTTTATTAGGGTCCACTTGAGGGATTCTTGAGTTGTAACAAGAGGATTTGAAGTAATTTATATTTGGAGGATTATTTATTTATTAATTCAATGATTATTATTTAGTTTCTTTTAGCTTAATTATTTATTTATTCTTATTTCTTTTTGTAGTCCATGCTTGGTTATATACTTAATTGTTTGGTATCTCTCGGATCTATTTTTGGACTTGATCACCCGTGACTCTAGAATCGAGGGTATCACATAAACATTAGGTGGCAAAAACCACATAGATCGATTTATATTAAACTTGCAAAACCTTTAAAACTTTAAGTTATACACATGTTCATTACCTACAAGTAACTAGTTTACTCACCCTAGTTGCTGGGATATTTTTCACGTATGAAAACTCTATTTTAGGATGCTCAACATTCCTAGGTTGACTTGTTCAATTTGGAGTACTTTGATGTGATTTTAAGAACATGAAAATGTTAGCATGATTTATTTTGTCTTTGAAGTTGTAATACTTAACTAGGTCTTGTTATGCCATTTCTACCTTGTATTATGTAAAGTGTCCTTAGATACACTATTTGAGATTTATTTAATATGTATGAGGTGTGGTCAAGAGTTAAACACCATTTTGTCTACATCTATGTATATACCTTAGAATTGTAAATTGCCCTTGAAAGCAATATTATGAAATTAGAGGTTTTAACATGTTATTTTTAATTCAAGATATGTAAAGTGTGCATTAGCACACTCTTTATGACTCTTTGCATATGTATGACATGTGGTCAAGGGCCAAAACGTCTTTTACTTCCATTTGTATACTTTTGGTTTCATGTTTTCCTTTAAAACCAATATTTTGCAAACTTAAGGTTGGATAGGTCAAAATTTGCGTTAGGCGTATTTTGAGCCCACGGGCCATTGTAGCGCGTCTTAAAATACTTATTATGTTTGCGTGCATATTCATTTTGCACAAAACCTCACAATTGTATGAAATGAGTACCCTTTGGACTCAACTTTGGCACTTTCTTGCAAAATCTAGTTGAAGGGCATTTTGGGGGTTTTTTTTTCAAAAATAAGAGTTTCTTTTGACATGGTTAGTAAAAAAAAAACATGATTTTAAGGGGGGTTCCTTCTTTGTGTTTTTCCAAAAAAATTCGTTTGAGTATCCGAAATTAGTCGCAGATCTAAATTTTTGGTGCGCACTTTTTCAGGAAAAAGTCTGATCTAAGGGGTATTTTGGGTATTTCACTTGAAAAATAAAAACTTCACTTGACATGGTCATGTAAAAAATATGATTTTTTTAGGGGGGTTACTTCACAACCTTTTTTTTTTAAAAAATAACATTTATGCCCTCAAAACTCCATTTGAAACCCAAAAATCAGTGCAGGCCCCTTGTGGTTGTTGTCAAAGGCACTGGGTGTGCGCTAGGCGTGCTTTGTGGGCACTGATGGTGCCCTCCCCTTGGCAACCTTGATACTTCATTTTCAAATGGCCATATCTTCTTCGTTCGGACTCCAAATTAGGCGATTTTTGAGCCTAACTTTATTAATTTTTCGTTGTCTTTTCAATAGTGTCCATAATGGCACCCATTCTATTTTGAAAAGCCTATTTTTACCCTAGGGATAAACTTGTTCATTTTTTTTAAAACATCGTTTTCGCATTTGTTTTCCTTTTGGTTTTCGTAACTTATGGGAGGTCACATTGGTGTCTTAGGGTTGACGTACATTCTAGAGACTTGGTTTCTGTTTTCGCTTTTGCATTCGAGATCTGTTATCAGGTCAAACTTCGGGTCATCGTAGCGACCTTAGTGACAACAACGAAAAGGATAGCCATCGCGGAGGCCCTCATTGCTGCCGATCTAAGGATGTCGTCAGTACGTTTGGAGCTCACCTGAATTTAGTCATCCAAGGCTTGCCGGAAATGTTCTCTGTACTTTTCACCAGACTGTACACTGAAATTCACCAAGACCAATGAAGTTCAATTCATTTCGACAAAGTTCATAGCTACATCGACCAAGTTCAGTCCAGCGATCCCAAGTCTGGTGAAGCTCAATTCTGTCTGGCGAAGCTTCGCGGTTTGTTCACTGCAGGTTGGTTGTTGGTCTCACCTAAGTTGTTTTGCCACCTTAACTAAAGCACGCTTAAACTAAGACTCACCTATACCGGGTCACCTGTACTGCTCAAGGACTGGACTGAAGCTCGCCGGAGTCAAGACATGTATGTAATATACATGTGTGTTTATGCATATGTGTCTGCGAAATAAATAGAGGACAATGTAATAATTGAGTTCAAAAACTGAAAGGTTAGTTTAGTTAACAAATTATAGTGAACAGCAAAAGTTCATATCTACGTCATTAATTTGGCCTAAGTCATTTTTTTAAAACTTTAACCTTACAATACTGTAAATATGGGTCTATAAATACATTTATACGTAAAAATTCCAAATAATTATTACTTTCTATGCGTTATATGACTAGAGTAAGCTCAGATGAAGTTCATACATCTTATCTACATTGATTTCTTTCCTCCCTTTTTCTTGTTTGGGACCAGTTAATGAATCAATCTTGTTATCAATAGGCTCATAGCCATTCCCTTTATTTGTCCAAATCCCGAGTGAGAGCCCCTTCATCAAGGACGTGAATCTGCTCCAGTGTCCTCTCACTAGAGCAGATCCAGTCCGGATCTAATGGATGTGATGCTGCCACCTATTCATGTTTTGCGACATCGTGATCTAGTCATTGCCTAGTCAGCCAGAAGGTAAAAAAATTACTGAGCTACGTTAATTTTTACTATACACACAAATATCATATACAAATACACTTGTACAATACAATTTCCTCACCCACCCATTTATCTTCCTTTCTTTTCTCTCTCTCAAACTTATCTTTTCAAAATCAAATATCAAAACATGTTCTCAAACCCCTCACGCACACTGGTCCATCCATGGCGGTCACACCTTCGGCATGGTAAAGAGATCGTGTGCGTGGTGAAGATGGCAAGTGGCCTATGAAGGGACGTTAGAGTTCATGGAACTTATACATTATATATATATACAAATCTTATATATAAAAATATATTATGTACAAAAATATTTTATTCCATTCCTATTCAGTAAAATTATAAATCTCAATACAACATACACTTATGCATTATATATATACAAATCTTAAATACAAAAATATATCAGTCTAGTTTAGTATCCAAATATAAGTATAATAATATATTATATACAAAAATATTTTATTCCATTCATTTTTAGAAAAATTACAAATCTCTATATAACATACAATTATACATTATATATATACAAATTACAGTTCATTCCAAATATATGTATAACAATATATTATATACAAAAATATTTTATTTCATTCATTTTTAGTAAAATTACAAATCTTAAACATTGATTATGTATCGGTGCAGTGCAATATCTAAATATAAATTTATTTGAGATTTTACAGTTTTGAAATAATTGACTAATTATATAGATTTTAGAATTGTGGAAGTTAATTTTTTTAACGTGTTAGGAAAATATGTTGATGCTATATGCAATTCATACGTGATACATGTTTAAAAAAGTTGTAATAATAATAATTTGATCTCTCTAACTTTTGTATCGTATGCTGTTATAAAAAGTAAGTGATAGAATATGCAAATCTTTCTACATATATGTTGAAAGTATTTGTGGTTCTTATTATTAATTTAGGAATTGTGAAATTGAGTTGTGGAAATTAATTTTTTTAACGTGTTAGGAAAATATGTTGATGTAATATGCAATTTATATATGATACATGTTTAAATAAGTTGTGACCATAATAAATTGATCTGTATGTTGTTTTAAAAAGTAAGTGATGAACCCAACCTTTAAATTTTTTTATTACCAATAATCACCACTAAATTGCCGTCATATAAGATAAACTTTGATATATTATTATGAACAAAGTTATAGGAAATTCAAAATAATAACCTAATACTTATAATGATCAGAGATTTAGCTTCTCGTTGGACTGTTGGAAATATTTTTGGGGAATCTCTCCTTTTCAGAAATTTTAGCTTATCGCCGGAATATACGGTGATTTTTTTTACTAGATCTCCTTTTATTTGTTATGCCTCTTCGACTTCATTAAGAGAGTTTTTTACACATAAACATAAATAGTAGAGTTTTTGGGAGAGTTTCTTCACCGGATTTCAAATTTCAGAGAGAGATTTCCTATTTGATATTGCAGACATAGTATATATAGAGTTTTGGGAAAGGTCAACTTTCCTTTTGGGGAGAAATTGAAAATTGAAAATTGAATCTCAAATACGATTTTGGAAGATGCAATAATACGATGCATAAAGAAGATGTATAAATTAAGCCGGACTGAATGATCGGAACTTCAGCTACTCGCCGGACCGAATGATCGGAGTTTCAACTTCTTGCCAGAATGTATGGTGACTTTTCCAAACGGAGCTTCTTTGAACAGAGATCCTTTGTCTTCCATAAAACGTCCTAAGTTCAACTTTTTCTTTTCCAAAATCTATGTCTGGTTCGAAATGAGAGGGTTATTACAGATTGACTATGTATATAGCAGTTTTGGCTCTAATCTCAACTTTCGTTTTGGGGGAATTTCAAATTGAAAGTGAAATACAAATAATATATAGAGTATAAAGAACTTGGATGTACAAAATATAAACTAACATCAATAAATACACATTTCACAAAATTGCCACATCAACCATTTAACCCCTCACTTAACAATTTCCAGTGAAAAGCCAATAGAAAGGATTCCTTTCCCTTAATTTGACGGCCCTTTCTGAAATTTCGAAGGCGCGCCTATTCATTCAAATTCCAGTTTCTATCTTCAAAATTTCATTTTTCTCTCTGAAGACAAATCAAACCTCTGTAACTCAAAAATCACACCATTGTTCATCACTAAGTTCCGATTTAGGGTTCTGTATTAGAAGCAAGAAGAGCAAAACCAAGTATGTGATTTAGGGTTCTATTCTTTAACCTCTGTTGAGATCCTATTGATATATGATAGAAAAGACCTCTCTATATTTTACTAAAGAGGGCTCGGCTAGAGAAAGCAAGAGAGGAAACCTAGAGGAAGAGGAAGTGAGGGCTCACCGAAGTCATATAAGAAGATCAGTTCCACCGGATTGTCAAAGCTTTGAAGGTTCCGAGATCTATACACCAACAACGACAAGTTCATGTTGTATGCTTCTTCTTCTTCTTCTTCTTGTTTTTTTTTGGATGTTTCTTAGCTTTTCAATTTATTTGATTTTACTTTAAATTAGAATTCCCCAATCAGTTCATTTGATTTATTTTATTTTTCGCAAATTATTTCTTCGGAAAAATCTGATGTGGCATTGATTTGTTACCTATCCCGCTGATGGTGTTGAGATTGTTGTGTCTAGTCTGTTCTTTGGCTAGAATATTTCGAATCAACCGTGTTTCTCGTGGAGCTAGCGATGGTGGTGTTGGGTTTCTAGGAAATGGACGGGTTCGTGATCCGATTATCTCACAAAATCCCATCGATTGTTGCTTCTCTCTTTCACTATTTGACTGCAATAGAATATATATTTTTTTAATATTTTGCTCTGTATTATCATATACGTGCCAGGAAAAAAAAATCAAATACGTAAAATTAGATTTTGGATATGTTGTAGATTTTTCCTATTTTAAGAAAAAAGGTTTCCTTATGTTCCTATTTGAATTGTTCCTTCACTTTGTATGATGAAGGGGATGATGGGTATTCTCTTTATTGAAAAAGAGGAAAAAGGGGTCCTATGATGGAGGATCGATATTTAGCCCTCGTCGATGTTCAAGGAGATTCCAAATAGGTACTATTTAGATGAGAATTTTTTTGTTACTTTATATATGTTTAAGAAAGTGAATTGGGAAGCGGCAATTAAGTGAACTATGAAATATTTCATTGCATCATTCAAGAAGAGACGAGTATTAGAAATAATTTTTAGGGCTGAATTACATAATTTACCAATTATAGGAATTTGAAACTATTTTAGAAAGCAGACAATTAGCCTTCCCAATTTTTTTCATGATAAAATCTATGAATAAGAATTAGCCATTCTTGTTTTTTTGGTCTTGAAGAACTAGGATTCTAATAATTAATGGTAGACTTCATGTTGGACATTGCTGGTTGTTGGTTGGTAATTACTATTTTTGAAGAATATAATAAGTGTTAATCACCATCAGCATCACTTATGTTACCAAGTATGGCCATGATTAGTTTTATTAAGTTGTGATTATGTCAGATCATTCAAAAAGAAGATTAACCAATATAAACTGGTTGATGCTTCACTCTATATAAATTTAACGATGACATGATTTTCCTATAATTATTAGAGTATGAAACAACAATGTAGAATAAATGGGCAGTATATCTAGCAGGCTTGTTTAACAGCAGACTTTACCACCTATTGCATATCAAGTAGACTTATATGGGTATATTTTTAATGTTTATTTTGAATGTGAAGTATATTGATCTTATGATATATATATATATTATTGTTGGCACAAGATCACTTTGATTTTGTTTCTCTGTTTTGACCAATGGATAATAGAACCATCTTGGATTGATAAAAGCTTGTCCCATCTAAAAAGAGAAATATAAAGATATAGTGGAATAGTAAAACCATCAAGGTACTTTTATTTTATGAAGTTGTGAAGATTTCTTTGTAATATTCCATTTCAATATAAGATGTAAAATACTTTTCTTTGTTGTCATGTTAATGATGCCAATTGCCTTCCCAAATTTATTTTTACCGTTTTGATGATTATATTCTAGGAATATAAATAACTAACTCGTTGGCTAAACAAGTGTATGCAAAACCCATATCCATTTATTTAATTTGCCTTAACAATGATCCACTTTGGTTAATTAGTTCCTAAGAACACTTGTTTGTAATGATGTGGTTACATTGTGCTATAGATATAAACATACGCCTTCAGTGGTAATCTCTTTCAACCTTGTTCTTATGATACCACAACTACATAACATTTTCTTTATAAAATTTTCTATAAGTGTAGTTCAAGTTTATAAGGTGTTACAAATTGGAGATAATATGAGTTTGAACATAAGAAACTATTTTTTAATGTTCTATAGCTTTTTGTTATTAACTATCTTTTGGTTTTATGAATTTTTAAGCCAATTATTTAATTAGAAGTAAACTATTAGTATTTTTAGCATCTATAGTTCTAACTCATTTTTAATTGTTTCATTGGATATGATGATTGTTTGATATAACTTTCAAAACGAATCTGTTCAACATGTAGTTCATTGTAATTCAATCTCACTGATGGTTTTTTTTTTTCCTTTTATTTTTAGTTTTGAAAGAAAAACGAAAAAGAACATCTTTTCTAAATTCTAAACTTTGATTATTTATTAGTTCCATGGTTTTTTAGCATTATGAATTTTTCCTGCTATCATTAAAATCAAGTGATAATATTGAAAGTTGCAGTTAGAAAAATTAAAATAGAAATAAATGTTTATGTTTTCAGTATTTGTTGTGCACTGCACCCCAACGAATGTTTGGTAGTTGTTCCTTAGTTTAATTTTTTGTGGCCTATTTAAACTATATAATATTGACTTGGATATGTAATAGTCTCATAGTTTTAATCATTTTGTGAATTTGATATTGGAGTGTTTTATATCTCAAGATTTTTAATCCAATCATGTGAAAACTGATGATCTATATTTTGTATTTTATTGGGTTGGTGCAAGGGTATAAGAGGCCATTGTGGGAGGATGTCTAAATTATGATGATATTTACAAGGAGGTGAACCCCAAAAGGTGACTACCGGGAAGGTGTTACAAGGTTCAATGCTCGGACCAAACACAACTCTTGAGAGCAGTCGATTTAATGATACATGATCAAAGAAAGTTTAAAACCTTCTGTGGCCTACTTAATGATTTAAAAAAACCAGAGATTTTGATGCATTTGAATTAATGAGTAATCTGTAGTTATGTTTAGTTAGAGCGTATTTGGATCATATTATTATGATTAGACTAAATTTCAAATTATCTTTTTTTTTTCTTTCCTTTTTTGTTATTATCAAATTTAAAATCTAGTTGTAGTTATTTGTAACTTTATCTCTGTAATAGAGGCTTTGGCTTTTTAATAAGCTTTGCTCTTTGTAGTGGACTATTAGTTTCAAAAGGTTACCTTTGAATGCGATGCATTGTCTCTTTGACAAGCTTTGCTCTTTGAAGTGGACTATTAGTTTCAAAAGGTTACCTTTGAATGCAATGCATTGTCAGTGATTAATATTGTCAATAATTGTAGATATATTGGTAATGACGTGGTAGTGATGTTGGAAAATATTATCTGAGGTATAGATGTATTAAGTAATGGCATGGTAGTGACGTTGGAAAACCTCCAACTATTGTTGCAGGAGCATATCTACGGATAAATATGGAAATCCATGAGATGTTTATACACTATATGGAGCGTGCGTTTGGTGTCGAACCTTGTAAATGCAAATAATGCGTGACATCGACATCACAACTTAGTATTTAAATTGAGTTAAAGCTTATAAACATTAATTTCTAGACACGTCAAAGTGCAATTATAAGCAATATAGTTCTTGTACACTTTAAGTGTAAAATATTGGGACGTTGTGTATAATTTAGTCATGAAACATAGTAAATAAAGGTCGGGATGATTTGTACAAATGTATTTGCATAAGCTTAATAAGTTAAAACTTAAATTTGAAATATATTAGTTTGTCCCTTAAAATTTGAAAACGTATAGATAAGAGTTGAATTAAATTTTAGATGGTATAGAAGGAAGTATTCTCTTCGGTAGGAATATATTGGGATGTTGTGTATAAATTAGTCATGAACTAAGTAACTAAAATTCGGGATTATTTGTACAAATGTATTTGCATAAGCATATAAACACGTATTGATGTATATATATCAGTTTGTACCAATATTCACTATGCATCCCAACTTTCTCCTTAATAACATCCCAACCTTCTCCTTAACAACATTCCAACCATCTATTTCCCTTATTTGGGATACATGTTAGGAAAATATTGGGACGTTGGTCTTGCATCACAACATTTTCTTAAGGTACATCCTAACTTTCTCTTTACTAGCACCCAATATTTTTCTAACGTACATCCCAAATAAGATAAAGAGATGAATACTATGATGTTGGTAAGGAGAAGTTGGGATGTAGGTTAGGAAAATGTTGTGATACAAGACTAAAAGAAACATATCTTGGTACAAATTGTTTATTTTGGTCTTGCATCACAACATTTTCCTAACCTACATCCCAACTTTTTCTTTACTAGCATCCCAACATTTTTCTAATGTATATCCCAAATTAAATAAAGAGATGAATAGTGTGATGTTGGTAAGAAGAAAGTTGGGATGTTGATAAGGGGAAAGTTGGGATTTAGGGTAGAAAAATGTTGTGATTTACAATTTGTACCAAGATATGTTTATTTATGTATTTGTATAATAAGTGGAATGTTGGTAAGATAAAAGTTAGGATACAAGATGGTATCTTGGGAATCAATACCTTGGAATGTTGGTAAGATGAAAGTCATGAAACCAATTAACGAAAGGTCGGAATGATTTGTACAAATATATTTCCCTAAGGCTATAAGTTAAAACTTGAATTTGAAATATACTAGTTTGAATTTAAATAGTGAAGCCTAAAAAATATGTGATTCTCTCTACGTTTATGTTGGGATTTTATGAATAACTACTTATGGACCTATACTACATCTATGTTGGGTTTCTTCCTAAGGTGATTCTAGTTAGTTTAATTTTGGGAATTAATAGACATTTTGTAAATTCACCCTGATTACTTCAACAATAGTATGGACTTACTTTATGTAATGATGAAACACCATATATATTTTTGCTCAATCCCTTGGAATATATTGGACACCTAAAAATTTTGCTCCTTCCCTTTGGGCAAATGTCTATATTGTTGAATCATCTGAATTCTATGTTGAATACTTTGTTTTGACAGCAAATATAATGAATTATCGGCTTAAATGGTTATTTTTGTACGGTTTAAATCCTTATATTGTGGTGTTAAGAGAGAAAAGATAATTCACTCATCAATTGGGAAATGGACAAAACTTGGATAAAGAAATTTGATAAATTTTCATATATACTTTCATATCACCTATAAATGTAACTATCTTTTTTACAAAGTTTCTTTCTCACTATCTGTAGATTAAAGTCTACACTTTCAAAGAAAGGCGATGCCATAGAATAATCACATTACACCAAAACGGCTCATAATGTCGAATATAGATCCCACAATGGCTCAAACAAAGACGCGACCATTTTAACAACTTTAACTTTATGTTGAAGATAGTATTCTGCCATAGTTTCTGATTGAAAATGGGGCAATCAAATTTGCAGTGCTCTTGAACATATCCTTATCAGAATAGTCATCTCCTATACAAAACACAAAATTTGGTGGCTTCCCTTTAGTTCACATGGTTGCAACGAGGCTTTCCACAACTACACCCTTACTCACACCCTATATTTACATAATAACACCATTCATTACAAAGTGAAGGAAAGACTGAGAGTACTAAGAATAAAGTGATTTTTACAAACCGTTTCACAAGAAAACCAATCTAAATCAACCACACACAAAAAAAGCCATCAAAAAATATTCCCATTTGGACAAATTATAAAAAAGAGATTTTTGACAGATTAAGGGAATACAACCCGAATTGTATATATTGATTAATTTATAAAAAATATCAAATAAAAAGATTCCAACCTCCAAGGGCTTCCAAATTCCAGAAAATTGAGCTCAACACAAACAATATCGTAACATAGAAAATTATAAGATTGGATTAACATTCTTCAAATTCTCAACAATCGACAGATTAATTGCCAATAGGTTCTGAAATAGACCAAAAATCTCCCAACATTTAGTCAAACAAAATGAAAATCTTATATAAAGAACAAATAAACCCTAGAAATTTATGAAAACACAATTTTTGCCTAAAAAAAAAATAGAGAAAAAAGAAGAAGAAATAGTTTATGTGTTGGATGGAACCGATAAATGGTGAGAGATGGAGAAAAAGTATTCTAGAAAGGTCTGAAAGCAATGACCAAATTGCATTTACCCTGTACCTAAATAACCAATTGTACTTGGGTTGCTCATAACCGGACTAGCAAAAAAAATCTTTCAGCTATCCCTATGCCTTTTGTAATCTATTATGCCTGCCACTCACTGCCCTCCAATAGTGCGCCTACCCATGATCAATCACAAAATTCATGGTCCTCACCATCTCTTCGATCGACGTCGATGAATTGGGTTTGCGACAATAACTGAAATCTGATGCGTTGTTTAGTGTTTGATTGGGTAAAGAATATTTTAAAGCCCTTTCAATGGTGGAGGGGAGAGACGAGAGCGAGGGGGGAGACGCCATGGGTGCCTCTGGGTGCTGTTTGCCTTGCCGGCCACCATATGAAGAGGAGAGAGAGAATTAGGGCGATGGTGATGAAAAGAGAAAGGCTGTATGTATTTCAATTTTTAGAAAAGAAAAAAAAAATTATTTGATATAAAAGATAAAATTTCTTTTTTATTTTGTATAAAGTATAATTTTTTTTTCATACTTGTATAGAAGTATTCAGAAACTATTTTTTTTACTTAATTCATTTTGAGTGACTTTGCGCATATAGAACCATGAGTTTTTCACCGGTGGCATGTAACGTCCCTAAAATAATGTCAATTATATATAAAAAAAAATGGGCATGACCTCTACTAAAAAGGGTCCTACAACAACCTGCTTGATGCATAAAAATGCAATGGTCTCTCTTGGACCTTCAAAATTTATCTAAGCTGTCCCAACACACAATACAAATAATATAAAATATTCTCAAAACAACAACATTAATAACCTCCTTAAAATAGCCCATCATCATCATCCCATTCATCCAGAACAAAGGAGTACTTGTCTTATACATAGTCCCATGCTCACATACTAAAATTTTACTCCAATTACATCAACTCACAGTCCATGAAGCAAAATTACAATAACAAGTTCATAAGTCTCTATATACCGAATATAACAAACTAAGGTTTTACAAAAACATGATGGGACTTAGATACAAAAATAGCAAAATGATCTTCTAATCCAAATTAGGCCTGTGGGGGAACGTCATCCGCCACTTTTTTTTGTGACCTAAAAATGTTAATATAAAAGGGTGAACAAATTACTCAGTAGGAAGTGCCTAAGGCACACTCTTGAGATCCTGTGAATCCAAACAATAAATAGAAATAAAGTAATTGGGGTCATGCTATGTCGGGAAAAAATAACCATAATATCACGTTTATAAATCAAGTCATGAATGAATATGCCGTGCAATGGGTGCAATGTCATACAATGTCGCTCTCCATTTTCTAAAACCATTTCCATCATCATTTCTAAACTGTTAGTGAAACTTGTCCAACGATGACCCCTGGCGACACGAGAGGATGATTGACTACTGTCCCTGACCCATGGTAACCTCGTGGCGTCATTTGGGGCCTAGATAGCTCATCCACACTAAGGAGAATTTCCTTAGTCCCCTCTAGGTCTCATTAACACCACGGCCCTTCGGTAACCCCTAGGTGACCAGGTTTTTCATAAAACCATATTCGAAAACTTTTTCCCGAAAACCCCGTTTCATTTTTTTTGTTCTCAAAACATCATTCCCCATTTATTCCCAATAAGGTGTATGAATGCATCATGTCATGTCAATACTCATGACTACACATTTAATGTGACATCCCTCGGATCCGAGACACGGATTGATCAGGTCCGAGCCTAAACCCGAGGGATATCAACCAATTAATATATAACCGAACACAGAATACAAAAAACGAAATATAAGAATAAATATTAAAAGCTGAAAGACACTATAATAGAAAACCTCAATATAAAATTCTTAAAGTTAAAATCCGATAAACCAAATCTCCATATACTTAACAACTCGGGAATCCATCTCTAGTGGACCCCTATTAAAACTTCAAACTAAAAGTAAGTAAACTGGAAAATAAAATCCAAATGTAACAACCGAAAAAAGATCCTACGTCGTCGGTAGAGGGAGTAGTAGTCTCTGCTCAACATGATCAAGTTTAAGTCTGGAACTGACGAGAACCTGAAAAAAAAAAAATTGGGTCAGACCCGCGTGCAAGTTCTATACTACTACAATCCAAGCAGAGACTCGATACGCATGTATATCTTAAACAATTCAACAATAGCTAATAGTCCGTAAATATATATATATATATATATATATTCACATTAAAGGATTCTCACTGGACTACAAGCCGGTATCAACCTGAATAGAGGTAACATGCTAAAAACGCACACGAAATGGATATGTGTACCTAAGCCTAAACAGGGTACACCTCTAACCATCGTAGCCAGTTATACATCCCAATGCATATACGTTCCCTAACCGTTGATCCTGAGACTCAAGCTCATATCGAGATACCATAACTGTATATATAAAATCCATCCAAAATCCTAGTAGTGCCGCTCAACTAATCATTGCCATGACACTACAAATCCATAGGACTTAACTTTTAGTTAATCCATTCCTTATCCAAAGTAGGTAGGTATTAGTATTTTGAAACCAAACCATCCCTAGTATGCCACCGTCTCATACCGGTGCATACTATCCAATTATCCAGCAGTTGATAATACCAACAAATAAAATAAATATGAACCAACTCCATACATCCAACAATCGATACTAGTAGAAGTAATATAAGCATCAATAAACAGAGTTAAACAGAGTCAAAGTATCTACATTAACATGCTCAGTTTAAGTTGCTCCATAAAATCTGATATAAAGAATTAATTCAAAATATTATTCAACACCCAGCAGTTGATATACAAACATTTAGAATAACTATCACGAAGTCCATACCTCCAACAGTTGATACTAAAAGCAATAATATAAGCATCAAGAGAATAGTCACAGTATATACATAGACATGCTCAGTTTAGGTTGTTTCACAAAATTCGGTATAGTGCTAAGTTTAAATCTTAATATCACTCAACACCAACACATTCTAAACAAGTATAATTTAGATACATGATCATAATATATGGTGAAACATGTTTCAATTATATTATCTGTCTCACAAAATTACTAATGGAGAGGAATAAACATTACAAGTCATCCAACTCCAAACACAGTGCACTACGTTGTTTAGATTATGTACTGTCCAAGCTATCCTAGTTAATCAGTTTATTAACACACCTCTTGGAACCTTAATACTGACATAAGCTTCAATTAAACCTTCCACATTCAGTCCTAAACCCATCTGAAAACTCCCGAATTTATCCACTATATGCAAAAACTTACAGAAAACGAAAATACACGAAAAACTGGAGCAAGAGCCTGCTCCAACAAGTGTGGATCCAGCTCCTTTTCCATTGGAGCCGGCTCCCACACTTGGGAGGCGGCTCTCTCCAAGGGAGAGCCGGCTCTCTCCCTCTCTACCTCGTATCTTCGTCTTCCCTCTTCGTCTGACGTTTTCTGCAACTTTTTTGCCCTATACCATGGTTCCCATAGATTGTAACTCCATCCCAGTAGGTTCCTAGTCTATGTTTAAGTCTTTAATACATTCCATGCATAGGTTTAAATAGAGAATTAAGCAAGCAAATAACATGTTTTAACAAGTTTTGTAAGTAAACAAACATACTGTGATAATCCAAGTTCTAGCATAAACAGATAACGTTTTTTTCTTTGATTTAATAATCCTAGAATTATTTAGGAATGCAAAGAACACGAAGCCTAAGTGAGAGAGTAAGGATAAAACTTTCCTTAGAGACTTTTGTTCAAAATCTCTACGCCGTCTTCGAACGTTCTCGGCAATTCCTACTGTGAAAACTTCCTCTGTTCTTCCTCTCAATTTCCACAGACGTGTTTTGGTTTTAACCCTAGGTAAAACCTTATTACGTAAATTTATAGGTGTTTACCAAACCTAAATTAATTCGAGCCCTAATCGGAAACCTAATTGGCCCATAGAAAACTGAATTAAAACTACACCGACTATAGGAAAAAATAAATAACTCAAAACCCTAATGTCACTTAACATAATACAGAAATTAAAATACAACGTAATAATTTAACAATTAAAATAAAAACCTAAATAAAATAATTAAAGCAAATAATTAAACAATTAACCATTAAAATTTCCATTTAAATAATTTACCTAAACAATTAATTCAAATCCTAAGCAAATAATCAATTAAATAAATAAAAATGCAATTTAAACACCAATATTAACAAGTAACATTTATGTCAAATAAACAATCAAATAATTAAAATTCAATTAAAAGAATAAATTAAATAGCAGGACTATCCTTTTGAAAGTAGGGGTATTACATTTAATTCCATTTAAAACTACATAGTATACGACACATGAAATTTCAAGATATTATGCTCTCATTTAATAACAATATAAGCACAACAAGCATATCATACATACATTGATTTTCATATAATCATGCTTTCTCATAACATATCCATCAACACATACTCTCACATTTACATATATATCATTTAAATAATTAGTGTAAGAATTCATCAAAAATAGACATGCTAAAACACAATATATACAAAATAATACACAAAATTTCAAGAAAACGTGAATTAAACACCCTTACGGAGGAGAAAACCCCCAATTCCCAAGCCCTAGATTCAAAAATTCAAGGAGGCACCAAAGCTGAAATTGTTTATATCTATGTGAAGATCTCACTGCGCTCTTTGTTTTGCCGCAAACGGCACCCAAAATTTTTCACAAATTAGAGAGTAATTGTAGTTTAAAGTTAAAGAAAGGAAAAAAGAAAAGAGAGAGAGAGAGATGCATACTGTCGGGGAGAGAAGAAAGTTTTGAGGCCAAAATAATGGCCTCTTGGCCTTTAGAAGAGTGAGTGAGGAGTGGGCCCCACCACTAAGCATTAAACCCATTTTTTTACATTATATATATGTATATATAATTCATAAAAATTACATTCTCCCCAACTTTAAAGATTTCGTCCCCGAAATCAAGTAATACCTGAGGAAGAAAACAACTCTAGATACTTGGAGCGAACCTCCTATTCAAGCTCCCAAGTAGCCTCCTCAACTCCGTGATGCTTCCAAAGAACCTTCACTAGTGGTATCGTCTTGTTCTTCAACACCTTCTGCTGTGTGTCAAGGATCTAAACTAGTTTTTCCTCGTAGGAAATATCCTCATCAATATCCACATCAACCTAACTCAAAATGTGAGATAAATCTAAAGGTGACAAAGTTCGACACGACCCGCTAACACGACATGAGTTAAATGGGTAATGGGTTTACCATAAACGGGTTTGTATCGTAAACGGGTTGACACGATTAACCCATTTAGTTAATTGTGTCGTGTTCTGGTTTTTCAATTCAACCCATGTAACCCATTTATACCTGTTTAATTAAACGTGTCACACGTGAACTCGTTTAACCTGTTACCTATTTTGACCCGATTAGCAAGGGACATTATGGTCATTTCATATTTGCATAAGTAACCTTAATTCTTAAAGTATGGTCTAATACAGTCAACTCTCCCAAGTCCATTACGCCTATTATTCTCTTCGGTCTCTCCTCTTTCTATGCCACCTAGTGTGACTCTCTCTCTCTCTCACCATGTCTATGAGTTTTTAACCAGACAAATACTACCTCTATCGGAACGGTGGAAG
>JAOTQH010068138.1:0-16916 GCA_025631255.1 Cornus kousa | reverse complement strand
TGGAGGAATTTTGGATGTGGTGCCAGCTGTGTTGGAGACTTTTGCAGCATCATTGACTTTTTGGTGTGTTGCAGGCTCAGCAGGTAAAGTAACGTCTGATTGGTCAATATTTTGGAAAGGGATTGGTTGAGGGGGGATGGTCGGGGAATTCAATTTTGAATTTGAATGAGAAAATGGTGGGAAAGGGATGACCGGAGGAGAGGGGCACGAGGTCGCCGGAGGCTGCCTTATTGTGTAATTGGTGTTCAACCTTTTGCCTTGTTTTGAAGGTCCACAGAGAGGGAAATACCTGGTGATCTTTAGCTGTGCCCATGGGATGACTTGTGTCTTGCATTGGATGAGTGGGGGAGGAGGTGGTTGTGATTTTTGAAGCTTCAGTTCTGAAATCTATGATCTCAGCTCTGAGATGGTTATTTACCAAATAAATAAATAATTATAAAAAATACAAATAATTATAACGTGTCAGCATGTACACAATTTATGGATAAAAGCATTTTTTTTTAAACCCAAACCGAAGTCTGGTATGGTACTTGCCCTTGCTTCTCTTGCAGCGTGGGCTCTTTATTCTGTGCCTCTTAGCCCCCCATTTCATTGGCTGGCACGGTTTGGTAGGCGTAAATTTTTTTTATTTTTTTTTCAAATTAGAGAGAGAGGAGACTCAGATACAGATACATTTGTTTAAAGAGTTGGGCACTCTACCAATCATATCAGATAACGACCGTAAGCTTGATGCCTTGAAGGGTATGCCCCTTGCGCAATTTTTGGAGTAATCTGACATTTGAAAGTGCATATATCTAGCTGGATACAAAAACACCACACCACCCATCTTGTTTAGATTAAGTTTATTCTGAAATCAAAATACAGTGGGTAGTTAAAAAATTAATGACAGTGGCACATTTATGATTTTGGAGGGACGGAAATACTTGTAGAGAAAAATAATTGGAAAGGATCAAAATCTTGGTCCATGCGGACCTCTGCAATTGAATCCGCTTTGTGTTAATTCAATTAATTGGCTTTTATTAATTATTATACCACTCTGGGAAGAATTATTTTCTGCGACTTAAATATACATCCCATACGTTTTACACCAAGCAATGGACATTTTAAGAGACATGACTTGTAGTTAAAAAGAATAAAAATTAAAAAAGAATTCACTCACGTGACTGGCCTTAGCCATCCGATATAAAAGCAGAGATAATCGCGATAATAAGAACCACAAATGGAGAAGAAAATGAGAGCTCAAAGTGCTCACTGTTTGGTCCTGCCATACACAACCCAAGGCCACATAAATCCTATGCTCCAATTCTCCAAACGTTTACAACACAAACAAATCAAAGTCACACTAGCCATCACCCGCTTCATATTCAAGACCACCATGCACCAGCTTTCAAGCTCCGTCGCGGTGGAGACGATCTCCGATGGCTACGACGAAGGTGGCCGTGCACAGGCAGAGAGCAGAGAGGCCTACTTGGCTCGATTTCAACAGGTCGGCGAGCAAACTCTGGCTGACCTAGTTGAAAAGCTCCGCGACACAGGCCACCCTGTGGATTGTATTGTGTATGATTCTTTCTTGCCTTGGGCTCTTGATGTAGCCAAAAGGCTTGGATTGGTTGGAGCTGTGTTTTTCACTCAATCCTGTGGTGTGGACAATATTTACTATCATGTGTACAACCAACTTCTGAAACTTCCTGTCACAGGACCTAAAGTTCTGGTTCCTGGATTGCCCCTACTTGAACCTTCAGACCTGCCCTCTTTTGTTTATGATTTGGGGTCATACCCGCCTTTATACAGAATGGTTGTGAATCAATTCTCTAATATTGACAAAGCAGATTGGGTCCTCTGCAACACCTTCTATGAGTTAGAGCAAGAGGTTGGTTAATTGGAACGTGTATAAACAATCCAAAAGTTGTTGCATTTACAATTCATTTAGTCTGCATTTGATTGTCATTTGGTTGCATCCACATATCCCTTTACACACATAAATGTGAGTGAAGACTGTTGGACACAACCAATAATAGTGAGGTATAATCCAACCCTTTATAATTTTTTGTTGACCTATTGTTGTCTGTGAAATACTGTATAGGTGGTGGATTGGATGGCGAAGCTTTGGCGATTGAGGACGATTGGACCAACTCTACCATCAATTTACTTGGATAACCGACTCCAAGACAACAAAGCGTATGATCTGAATTTGTTTAAGCCGAACACAGATGGTTGCATAAAATGGCTAGACGAGAAGCCAGATGGGTCGGTCGTCTACGTGTCATTTGGGAGTTTGGCAGAGCTAGGAATTGAGCAGATGGAAGAAATAGCGTGGGGTTTGAGAGCAAGCAACAAGTACTTCTTGTGGGTGGTCAGGGCATCAGAAGAGGCTAAGCTTCCAAAAGACTTTGTGGAGGAGACATGTAAGAAGGGCTTGGTGGTGTCATGGTGTCCACAGTTGGAAGTTTTGGCGCACAAGGCCATAGGATGTTTTGTGACACATTGTGGGTGGAACTCTACATTGGAGGCATTGAGCTTGGGGGTTCCAATGGTGGCAATGCCTCAATGGTCAGACCAAAGCACGAACGCAAAATATGTCGCGGATGTTTGGGGGATGGGACTCAAGGCCAAGCTCGACGAAAAGGGGACAGTTAGAGGATCAGAGGTAGAGGATTGCATAAGGGAAGTGATAGAGGGAGAGAGAGAGGGAGCGGAAGAGATCAGAAGGAATGCTGTCAAGTGGAGGGAATTGGCAAAGGAAGCGGTGGATGAAGGAGGAAGTTCTGATAGAAACATCGACATGTTCGTTGCAGAACTAGTTAATTCCTGAGCTCCTCTTAAACAATGATAGTGCAATTTTAAGAGTAGTCTGATTATTGATAGTGCACAAGAAATATTGTAACCATAGTCACCAATTTATTCGTAATAACATAGTGTTGCATTATCTATGATGAAGCCAATCTGTTCTACAACTGAACATCTGGTAAAAATAAATTATTTCATGATGCTGGACTACACAGGTCAATCTAATACAAAACCATCCAAATATATACATGCATATATGAATATAAACATGTATTAACAGCTCAATAGATTCTTAGATTTAGGTTATGACACTCTTCATGGAATGGCATCATTAGAAAACAACAAAGCACATCATAGCTATGTCAATTTCAATTGCTAGCCTAATTTGGGAATACTTCCTTGTAATCCTTAAAAAAAATATGATACATCTAAAAGAAATACAGTCTGCATACACATTCTGCATTTTTACTGTAGAAAAACAAATAAGAGACATCCTATAACAGCATTAGCATTCTTATCTGCTGTGGAATACAATGGACGAGTAGCCAATTCTAAAGTAAATTTGAGCTCTTAAAACTGCCTATTAGTGATTACTTGAAAGTAGAAACAAGTCCATATCATGCAAAACCTCACTAGAAGTAAAAGATACAGAATTTTCACCGGCCAGATTCCAACCACAAGCCAAATTTGACAGACTACTCCAAGGGAATCTATTGAATGTTAGCATCCACACATTTTAACTCAAACATAGAAAATTTGACAAAAACATTCAAATGATTCTTACCTTTGCCATCAGAAACAGTCTCCTTGATAACAAGGTATCACAAATTATAACATATCACTAGGTGAGAAGTTTCTCCTGTAAAACATTACCTAATTTAGAGAAGGTCAACAAATAAGAGATGAAACTTGATACCAAGTAGGCTTTTCCCTGTCCCGTTGATACTCCTAAACCCGAATGAAGGCAGGCTTGATTCCCAAGTTTGTAACAAGAAGCTAGACTAGTTAACACTTGACACTTGCCTAGAAGTAAAATGTGATAATTTGTTAAATCATAATTCAGAAGAATCTATTCAGAGCTGTTTCCAACACAAATTGATCAAAGAAATCCATTTCAGACAACAAGAAAGAGCAGCAAAAAGTTCCTATTCCTGTGAAACATCTGCTTTCATAGAAGACAATTTTACATAGACCATGAAACATACTGATATATATATACACACACACACACACACACTTTAAAGATTTGTGATTATTGTAGGGAGAAAAAATAAATAAAATAAAATAAAAAGAAAGAAAGAAAGGAAACAAAACAAAGTCCAATTTGAGTATGAAGATCTGGACAAATTTCATATTTACAAAACTAGAAGAGAAGACACTCCGAGGAAATGTCTGTCCTGGAAACTATGAACCCTACAAAGGTCTAGGTGATATTTCACTACCCAGATAAGACATTCAAAGCTAACTATGCCGAAGAGCACGGAAAATTTAAATAGTGAACCTCTTCTTTTCTTCATCTCTTTTTTTTTTCTTTTTCTTTTTTTTAATTTAAATATCAATTAAGCAAATTTAAAGCAGAAAGTAGCTAGTAAATATGTCCTGAATAAATTTATAAACTTGTACGGATAAATAAAAATCTCAACAAAATATACGGAAACAGTCAGCAACCCATTTCCTACAACTCTCAAAACTTTCTGCACAAGAAACTATTTCATCCATTTTGCATTTTGAAGTAACGAAATGCTCAAACTCTGTTAATTCAAGAAATTCTCTCTAAAATTACATAAATTACATATTTTGAAAAGAAAAAAAAATCCCTACTTGCACGTTTGAGTTTTATCACATCTGAAAATAAAATATAGTAAAATGAACCTGTCCAAATAAAATAAAATATAGTAAATCGAACCTGTCCAATGCTGTAACTAACTGCACCTTGAGAATTCCATCAGAATGCAATTCTGCCCAAACAAACTGAGCTGCATTGAGAATGAGAAGAACCACATAGAAAAGATCAAACTGGCTCTGGTACCAGCAATGTCTTTCAATTTAAAAAAAAAAAAAAAAAACAAACAAACAAACTCAGGGAATTTTAGTATAATTTCTCAAAACAAACTGATTTTATTTTATAAAGCAATGATACCAATGTCAAAACAACCAAAATGATGGAACCCAACATCATTAGTCGGAAGTCATTGATAACAGTTGCCCATACATCCATGATATAAAAACCAAAATAACGATAAGCAACATCAATAGTAACAAGGCATGGATGAAAATTGTCCATGCAAACTGGAGCAAGTGGTGGCATAAACTCGTAAATCCAACAATTATCTGGTAAAAAGTGCAAAGAAAAAATTAAATAAATAATGCTATACATGTCAGAAGGTTATGGTTTAATGATTCACCTAAAACAGTTGAGTGGTGGCATAACAATAATTTTTCATTATAGAACAGTCAAAAGCAAAACCGAAACATTTATAAAATAAACAGTTGAGTAGTGGCATAACAATAATTTTTCAATATAGAACAGGCAAAAGCAAAAGTGAAACATTAGTAATATTATATAAAATATGAACATTTATTACACACAACAACTAACTAGAGCATGTACCCTTTTACAGGGAAAAGAAAAAACAACAAATAACTACAGATGGATTATGGAGCCACTCATTACTACTACTCTCACTGTACCTTTCAATGATTCTCCTTTACATCTTGAGCAACAATGAGTTCCTCTATAAAATCAGCATCGGCAGTATCTGACTGCACCATAATTTCATCATCAATTGTGAAATGGTATCGCTCCCCAATAGCTCTCAGAAGCTGGTACACTTCAAACATAGTAGGCCTTTCCTTGGGAGCAGGCAACACACAATTACATGCAACTTTAAGAAATTGGAAAAGCTCACCATCAAAACCTTTCCCGACCAAAGATCTGTCAATGGCATCTTGAAGCGTAGAGTTGCTCGAAAGTTGCGTAATCCATTCCACCAAATTTCCCTTAAAACTTTCAGGAGCTTTAGTCACATGGGTAGGTCTTTCACCTGTCACCAACTCAAGAAGCACAACTCCAAAGCTATAAACATCCCCCTTAGGGGTGGCAACCAGAGTTCGCATATACTCAGGAGCGACGTAACCCAAATCTCCGAACTCCCCATTCACGAAAGTACTCAAATGAGTGTCAACTGGGTTCATGAGCCTGGCAAGTCCGAAATCAGATATTTTGGGCTCAAAATCTGCGTCCAGCAAGATGCATTTTGAACTTATGTTTCGATGAATTATACGGGGATTGCAATTATGATGAAGCCATGCAAATCCTTTAGCCGCCCCTATCCCAACTTTGAGCCTCATAGGCCACTCCATGGATTTTCCATCTTCATTTACAAGATGTAGCTTATCATGGAGGGTCCCATTTGGCATGTGTTTATAAACCAAAAGCCTCTCCTTCTTAGTCATGCAAAAGCCCAAAAGAGGAACCAAATTACGGTTTTTCACGTTCCCCAAAGTAGCCATCTCAGACACAAATTCTTTTTCAGAGTGTTGAGTATCCTGCAACCTCTTCACCATGAGTGAAGTGCCATCCTCAAGCACTGCCCTGTACACAGTTCCCGTTCTTCCTAACCCAATGATGTTGTCTTTGTTGAAGTTGTTAGTAGCCTTCATGAGATCACTTAATCTCATCTTTGAAACTGACTTCTCAAACATGGAAAGCTAGGAAATAAAGAATAGCTTTTCTCAGTATGATATAAATGAAATAATTTAATTGGAAATCATAAAAAAATTATAATGTCAAACCAAGATATTGGTATCAGATAGAATAAGTTACTCAATATATCTATATTGCTAAATTTTAAGATTTTTACTGGATAGTAAAAGGTTGTAAGAGCAAAGGATGAAATCAGCTTACCTTGATTCCTTTAGCTCCCTTAATACTCTTTGCCCATTTATTTCCTTCAAGATCTTCTTCCTTTTTCTTTTTAGACACCTTACACATAAGGAATAACATTCCCATACCCACTAGTAATGCAACAGTCACACCACCAACAGCTGCTCCAGCAATGATTCCAGTGTGAGTTTTCTTAGAAGGTGCTTGGCAAAGGGGCAGAGGATCCCCACATAGTCCTGCATTATTTGCGTAGCTTTCTGCTGCAAATGTAACATTGTAAAATTTCGGAACTTGCCCAGTCAATTGATTGTTTGCTACATTAAATGTCTTGATCCGATTAAGCAGACCAAGCTGCAGAGGAATCTGACCAGTCAACGCATTGTGGTCAAGTTTAAGGACATTCAGATATGAACAATTTGCAAGGCTCGTGGGAATCTCTCCTGAGAAATTGTTGGAGGAGAGATCGAGGCTAGTCACATATGTGAGTATTTGAGAGATGTCACGTGGAATAGTTCCATAGAGCTTGTTGCTGGAAAGATCTAAGCCTGTCAAAGCTGTGCAATTCACAATACTACGTGGAAACTCGCCCTTGAGTCCCATATCGGAGAGCCGGATATTTAAAACCTTGTTCTCATCAGGATGCCAACAGTCGATCCCAGTAAATTTACAGATGAACCCTTCAGTACTATTATCAAAATTCCACGAAGAGTTTAAGTAATGGAATGGATCTTCCAATGATTCTTTTAGAGTTCTCAAGCAATAAATATCAGTTGCAGTACCATAGCTGGAATTACTATTTAATAGCAACAAGATAAAGATGCCAAAAAGAACAGTAAGACCTCTGCCTTTTAGTGCCATATTGAAGGAGAAGCCAGTCATAACTCACCTAGAAATAGGGATGAAAACCCATTAAAATTGCTGTTTAGCTCTAGTTACTAGCTCACAAAACCTTACCCTTCACAATACCTATCCCTGCAACAGATACAAAAATTAGAACTGGAATTCAGCGATCTTCATAGGATTATAAAGTAACACCACAAAGCAGGGGGAGAAGGGAGCAATTTGCAAAATCCTAGCAGAACTAATTCAACAAAGAAAACTGGAAATCCATAAAATATTATGTAGAATAAGACAAACATATATAAAAATCCCAAGCAGTTTATTTCTAAGATTGAGAGAACATAATAAGCCAGTGGAGCTTATACAATTCAGGATCTACACAAATTTTCAAAAACACACAAAAAAAAAAAAAAAAAAGTAGTACCAAAAGATGAATAGATAGGACAAACAAAAAATTCAACTAATAACCAGCAACTAAATATTGTAGAACAAAGAACAACAAGAAAGATGCACATCATCCAAAACTTCAGTCCTTGATATTCCAACAAAAAAGCACACAGGAGAGAAAATTTGAGTTTACTTGACCCTACTACCCAATTGCCTCTTTTCAATTTAGCTTGCAGAGGTAAAAGGAAATTAAGATACCGGCCAAATAATGAAAATAAATCAAAAGACAAACAAAGTCAACTAACAGACCTGCAAAAAAATAAAAATAAAAACACACACTGTTACAAAAACCATCCCGATTATGCATACCTAAAATATAAATGCTCAAAATCTTGAACGCAAAAGCCATTCGTGTTTCCTCAATTTGTCATCACCATAAGCAATTAAGCATTAATTCACAAAAAGGGAAGGTTAATTGTAAAAGAATTCAACGAATTCAACCTGATGTATCACAAACCCTAACTCATAAAGATCAAACAGAAAAACCCACAAAGGGGTCGTGGATTTAGAACAAAACATCACTGGTTTCAATGATAAACATCATTATCAAAACTTGCAAAACAACCAAAGAGCTGAAAGAAACAAGTTTTCATCTATAATACTCAAAACCAGCTATAATCCTTTAAAGAGATTTAAACAATACACCCAATATATATATATATATATATATAATTCAGTAGAAGCAAACAACAAGAAGACATTGAGAGAGAGAGAGAGAGAGTTACTGTGTGTAATTCTTCCGATCATTAGGAGCAATACAGAGCCGGCTAGTTCCATGGGAAGTGGCATTGAAGAAGAGAGAGGTTGTGTGTTGTTCGGGTCAAAGAAATAAAACCCATCTCTTTTTTTTCCAAGCTCAGCGACGACTGGACTGCGAGAAGCGCGACGACTGAGTGCTTGACCCGCTGTTTGATGGGAAAAAAGAAATGTGAATTGGTGACTTCAGACTGTATCTTTTTGGTGCCTATTCACACTTGGCCCAATGGGGTTACAAAGGTGCCCTAAGTTACACATGAGGTCTACCCAGTCAGATACGGCAAGAATATGTTAAAAATTAATATAGAATATTATTATATATAAAATAATTTTTGTTGATTTTCTCCGCCATCAAAAATACTAATTTGGAAGCTTATCCTTTTACCCAAAAAAACATACTAATTTGGAGTTTTAGACCAAGTCACAGTCACAGTGTGACTTAGGTTTTAGTTTTTACGTTTAATTTTATATTACTTTATTCATTAACTTGTAATGGAGAATTACAAAATTGTGCACATTCTTTTAAAAAATATCTCATGTGTTATGTGGATACGAACATTGTTCCTTACATGTTTAAATCGAGGAGATAATTGGTGTGCGCAATGCACAGTGCATTGGACTAACTCGATTTGTGTGTGCACAACATGCACTGACACGTACACATCACGAACTATTTAAATTAGCCAAATGCATCACGTACCAAAGGCACTGCTTATTTATTAATTTGAGTCGTGGAGTCTCGCTATAAAATAAGAAATCATGCATAAACAGCCACAATTTCTTGTTATGCAAACTCGCTATGAAATCATTTTTTTTTTTTTTTAAGGAACAAGTAGCCACAAGCTAGAAGTTTCTCTTGTAAGGATACAATTTTTGGAAGAATGGTAAGATTATAAAATAAAAATAAAAAATTAACTAAAATAATAAATACAAAAATTTAAATATTGATAGATGATATTTTTACTAATATATTCGTAAGTGTTCATGATAAGTTTAAATGGCGTTGCATCATTATTCAGATTATCGAATTAGTTGCATATGCAATATGTTAAAAGGATCATGATCATAATCGTTTTTTTTTTTTTTTTTTTTAATAAGAAAATTAGTTTTATTTTTATTATTGGAACTCGAACTTTAGACCTTTCAAGCCCTTCTACTTTGAAAATTGAAAGATATATCATATTACAAAGTTTTTGAGAACTCTAGACCTTTCGAGGCCTTTTACTTTGAAAATTGAAAGGTATATCAGGTTACAAAGCTTTTAATATAGTCCTTGAACAGTATTGTTTACATCAAAAATATCATGAAAAGGAAGAAAGTAAATGTTTGTATTTTCTTTTGAAAAAAAAAATATTTTTCTTTTCTAATAACCGAATCAATTCACTCATTTGTTATTTAACTTACTTGATAATTTGCAAACTTTAGAGAGGATAAATAGTTTTTTTTATAATGCCAAGATAAATTGGAACGGACTTATTATTATTTAAATATATATATATATACATAAAAAAAAAAAAAAAAAATTAAAAACCAAACTAAACTAGAACACCTCATTAAGAAAATTATAAATTTTTTTGGTTAAGTTTTATGAGAACGATTCTGTTTTTAAAATTTTAAATAATAATAATAATAATGTATATAAAATTGTTTAATTACACTTTATTTTTATTAGATGATTTGTTTGGTTGTCACTTTTTGAAGCATTTAAAAACAGTTTTACGTGTCTCTTGAATTATTGATAATCATTTTTAAAATACTGAACTAATTATTTTTTTATTCTCCTTCAAATGATAAAAAATGGACAAAGGAAGGAACATGCAATAATTTCCCTATGCTTAGGAGTTTCAATTATCAATGAGAGTGAAGGAGGTGACGTGGCTGTTAAATAGATGATTTTATGCATATATATATATATATATATATTGACATTTTTGGTAATTCGTTGAAAGGTTACATAAGGAAAACAATGTGACTTCAGCCAGGGCTGCAAAGACAATTTTAACAGAATCAAAAACTATGCTACAATTTTTTTAATTATTATCGGTGGAAATGATAATTATTTTAAATTAATAGTTTACATATCAAAAGCTAAACACCACAAGAATAATATCAAATAAAATAATATTGGAGAATCATCATCATGTTGATCTAAAGCTAAACACCACAATTTTGTTTTTATTAAGTATGAATGGAAATCAAAATTGAGCACAACTTAGATAGATATTTTGTAATCTTTAAATTAAAATATTTATCTATATTATGTTATAAAATATTCAAATATGAATTAAGTATGAATGGAAATCAGAATTGACTCTATGATCTTTAAAGATTCTTCGATCTAAGTATGAATGGAAATCAGAATTGAGCACACTTAGATAGATATTTTATAATTTTTAAATTCAAATATTTATCTATATTATGTTATAAAATATTCAAATGTAAATTGAGTATGAATGGAAATCAGAATTGACTCTCTGTGAATTAAGTATGAATGTAAATCAGAATTGATTCTATGATTTTCAAAGACTCGTCGATTTAAGTATGAATGAAAATAAGAATTGAATATAACTTAGATAGATATTTTGTAATCTTTAAATTCAAATATTTATCTATATTATGTTATAAAATATTCATTGCTCGTCTCTTTCTCTCTTTCTCTTTCTATCTGTCTTCATAGCATTGATGTCATGGTTATCATGATTATGTAATCACTTCATTGTTTGGGAAGATGCAGTTTAGGTAATACTGAAGTATGTGTGTGTAAATCATGGGGCTTAATTGATTCAGTTTTTTAGTTTTATTTTTTCTGTTGTGAGATTTTTGAAAAATAAAAAAATTAATTTTAAAATTTGTTTCATTAATGTGTTTAGAAAATTGTGTTAAAAAAATGTGATATTCTGTATTTTTTAATCGGTTTTCAGAGTTTTTAAAATGAATTATAGTCTATTTTTCAACTCATTTAAGTTATGGAGTGGAAAAATTCATTGTTGTACTTCATTCTATATCTGTAGATGTCACTGGGTGCGGTTAAGAAGGGGCTGAAACTCTAATATGATCTTTTGTATTTATTATTATTATTATTATTATAATTTTTTTTTTTTTGTGGAAAACTAATTAATTTTGAGAAGTAGTTTTTTTTATAAAAAAAAAAAATTAACGAGCCGGGCCCGAGCTTTTAAAATTAAGACGAGCCCAAACCCGAGCACAATTTTTTGAGCTCGTCACGAGCCGAGCCCGAGCCCGCGCAGACCCAAGCTCGGCTCGGCTCGGCTTGGTTCATTTGCAGCCCAACTTGTGAACATACTTGTTGGACAACGTTTCAATGCCCAAACAAACAGATTTCATTGTTTTCTACTGACATAACCGGAAGAGTAGCAAATAGAAACACAAAATAAGAAATTCAAAGAAGATCTCAATAAGGGTGCAACTTGGGTTGAATAACCCGAAGCCAACCCCACGTGCTTGGATAATCATTTTTATACATTTTTATAACTAGGATTGGATTTGGGTTGAAAAATCTCAACCCGAATTTAATTAGGTTGGGTTCGGGTTGAAATGCTAACAACCTGAGCCAATCCGAACTTGAATTCTAATATTATTTTCATATATATTTTTACATTATATATAATATTTAAACTGTAATTACTTTTTTTCTTTCCAACTTGTTTTGTTAAATCTTAACTTAGTGTATGTTAACATTTAGAAGAATTAATTTTTAAAAAATTTGTTTACAATTTATTAAAAATTTACAAAAAAAGTCTTTAAACTTTTTTTTGTTTAAGAATAATTTAATCTAAAACTAATTCAAGATCATATTAAATTTTCGGTGTAAGAATTAACCATATGAGTAACCCTAATTTACCCAAAGTTTTTACTCAGAATCTAAGCCCGAGTTGCAAGTCCGAATTTCAAAGTAGAAGGATGAATTGGGCTTGGGTTGAGAAGTTAAGGTTAAGGATATGGTTAGGGTTGAACTTGGGTTTAACATTTCATATGGTGGTTTGGGCTCAAGTTATACCTCAAATCCACCCGAGTTGCAGCCCTAATGTGTATCATCGAGAATACCCAGAAATTGAAAACCCATGAAGTAGAAATAATTCTAAAAATATCCTAAAAAAGAGGTTCAGAGAGGGAAGAAATCTACACCATCACAACCTTTCATAATAGTCATGTTTTTTCACAATAGTCATTACTTTTCTTTTAAAAAAAATATCCTTTTAAATTTTAATAGTAACTCTTTTCTAGAAACCTTTCATATAAAAACCAAACGTGTATATATAATTTATTGAAAATATATTTTTTATATATTTTCAACACCAATCAATGACATTGTAGAAACAGAAGTAACAATTGGTGAGGAACTACTTTGTAGCTACGAACTTTAGCGCGCCTATTGGTTTTTATTTAAGTTTTATTGACAGAGTCTCATAAGAATTGGAGTGGGCAGATTGCAAATGTTTGATTTAAATAATCAGAATTATTTTGAGAAGAAAGTTATTCCTTCTCTTTTGGAAAAAATGGCCAAGAACATAGATCAGAAAACCAACACAACAGATCCAACACAACACAGCTCCGGTCCCCTCTTCTCCTTACACGGACAAGGCCGCCACGTCTGCATCCTCGAGCTCTGCTCCAGCACGGGACTCGTTGCAATCGCCACCGAAGTCACCGTAACAGACCTCCCTCATGTGCTCCTGAACCTCCGCTCAATGGTTGTGGTGGGTTTTGAATCTTTGATGTGTATGAGAGAGGAGAGAGATGGTTGATTTGGGTATATTATTGATGGGGTTTGATGTGTATGAGAGAGGAGATAGATGGTTGATTTGGGTATATTATTTGATGGGGTTTGACGTGTATGAGAGAGGAGTCTTCGTCCAGAGATACTGTTAGGAAGTGTGGTGGGTGGTGTCTTCCACCGTCGCCGGTGGGTGGGATGAGATGATGATGATAGAGAGAGGGTGATGATGGTCGGGTGAGATGGCAGAGAGGGAGAGGATGATGATTGGTGAGTAAATGCTACAGTAACGAAAGTATTTTCTATGTACGGTGTAGAAAATAGAGAAAGTAACAAATCTTCACTTTCTCTTTCCTTCATTAAATGCGAAAGTACTTTCTAAAATATGAAAAGTAAAATTATATTAATAAATATAATTTTTACTTTTACTTCACATTTTTAGGAATTGATAATAGAAAACAGGAATAATTCCTGTTACTAAACAGGCCCACCATTTTACCCCTAGTAGGTCCTCAGGTAGATGAGTTGTCTGTTGCTTTTGTGAGTGACGTATTCAATTTTGCAAGTTTTTCTTGTTTTCTTCCTAGAAGAAATGATTTCTTGTCGGCAAGTGACTGCATAAAAATTCTGGTTTCATCAAGTAAATGGAATCTTTCCACAAGATGACTATGAAGTAAATGAAGTGAAAAAACGTGACGGGAACTAAATAATGGGTGCATTTCTTTCAATTGAAATTGTTGGAAAATATTGTTATAGGAATGATTAAAGCCCTTAAATCACTCCTTGATAGAATATTGCTATGAGTGAATCATGGGAGTGATTTTAGGAATGTTTCCTGTATCGTATTCATCACATCTTTGTATTCTTTCACCTATAAATAAATGTGATCATTGTATAAGGCCACCAAGAGAGTATAATAAAGATATGTAGTCCTTTGGGCTTTGTGTGCCGTGGATAGTAGCCTTAGTGGCTAATCATGTACCTTTGGCTCTGATACCATGTTAAAATTGAACAAAGAAACAAAGTATGAAGAACACTAGGCAAGGATACGTGGTTTAGCCACTAGGGCTTACATCCACAGCACACAAAGGCCGGCTACATGTCTTTTATTGTACTCTCACTTTTCATACTAAATACCATGGTGGAGGCTCCTCTATATAGGAGAAGAAATGATGAGAATAGAAAGAGAAAATAGGAAACAACATTAATACCAGAGATTTTCTCCACTAATTCCTCTAGTAACAGTAAATCTTAAATATTAGAGGATTTTCCTCCACTGATTCCTCCAATAACAATACACAACTGTCAAACTCACTCCTATAGTAGCCACTCCCAAACATAAAGGTGTCAAATCGCTTGTGACTGCTTTAGCCAACATAAGGACTTCTTCAGTAGGCAAACATGATCTTCCTTTCCTAGAATCTCAAATCCCTCAAGCTGATGCATATAAATTTGTTCTTCAAACTCACCATGCAAGAAAGCAGTCTTGTCATCAAATTGCTTAAGCTCCATGTCATACAGAGCAACCATAGCAAGTAACACCCTGATTGAGCTATGTTTCACCGAAGGAGAAAAAACATCATTCCAGTCCACCCCTTGCCTATGTGTATAGCCCTTTGCCACCAAGTGTGCCCTGAACCTCGCATCTTCCACTCCTGGGGTTCCTTCTTTCTTCTTGAAGATCCATATAAAGCCCACAATCTTTAGGCCCTTAGGCTTCTCTAATAGCTCCCAAATCTGATTCTTATGACGAGATTGAATCTCTTCACTCATGGCAACAAACCACTGTGCTGACTCTCCACCTTGATGGCCTCATGATAAGTACGTGGTACCTGCTGCCACACTAAGTGCATAAGCAACCGAATCAGCATGTGAAAATCCGTACTTCTATGGTGGTCTAGTCTCCCTCCTAAGCCTATCTCTAGCCACACTGTAGTGCTGTAAATGTGCATTTCCCTCGGTCCGAAACTACACCTGCTCAGCAGTTGAGTGATCAGAAGCATCCTCCAACTGAATCCTTACATGCTCCACCTGCTTACTTACTGACTCTTTGAGCCAATCAACTACATCCTTCTACGGAGTAAGCATTGCAGACTTGAAAAATCACAACCTTGCTAACAAGTATCTTCTTTCCCTAAGCATTTATGCACCACAATTTGTATCCCTTTACCCTGGGCTCAAACCAAGAAATATGCATGAGGCCATCAATTCCATTCTGCTGCGGAGTCTTCCTCACTTTGCTGTGTCTGACATTCTCGTAAGTCTTGCAAAACTCATTAAATTCTCCATCACAAAATTTCAACCCACTGTCTTTCCTCAAGCACTTGACCAATTTTCCGGTATGCTTTTCAATCAAGGTGTTCCACTGCTTGAATGTGACACAAGCCTCATTCTTGTGCTTCAAAATATAAATCCAATCTTTTCGAGAAAAGTAATGAATCAGCGTCATCATATATCTACCACCACCATGTGAAGCAACCTGAGAGGGACCCCAAAGATCATAATGAATTTAATCTATTGTATCCTTGGTCCTGTGAATTTCCGTACTAAATTTTACTGCATTGTTTCTCGTAGACACAATGCTTACAAAAATCCAACTTCTTGGTTTTCTGACCACCAAGCTGACCTTGCTTGCTCAAAACATCCATCCCCTCACTTATATGCCCAAGCCGCATATGCCATAATCTGGTAGTATTTGAATCCGGATTCGAGGACGATACGGCAACTGAACCAGTGACTGTACTACCCTGCAGAGCATATAAACCATGCTTCTTTAGTCCCTTCATAACGACAAGAGCACCCTTTGAAACTCGAATGACTCCACCTCCAGCCTTATAAGGGCACCCTTTCGTCCCTTCCCACATATTTCTTATCTCTGTTTCAGATCCCGTGTTCTGTTGCTGAACGAATTGAAAAAATTCAGAGAGATTTTCTATGGGGTGGAAAAGGAGAGGAGTTTAAGTATCATCTTGTTAATTGGGAACAGGTTTGCAAACCGTTCAAGTTTGGCGGTTTAGGTATTCGGAAGTTAGTCCCCTTCAATAGAGCCTTATTGGGGAAGTGGTTATGGAGATTCGGTAAAGAGCGTCATCGACAATGGAGAAGAGTTATCTCGTGTCGTTTTGGGGAGGAGAGTGGAGGTTGGTCCTCTCGTCCTGTTTCTATTACCGGGGGCGTTGGCGTTTGGAAGTTCATTCGGAAAGGATGGGATGTGTTTTCCACCCATATTCGGTTCAAGGCTCGTAATGGTATGTATGTTAGATTTTGGGAAGACTTATGGTGTGGTGATCAGTTGTTGTCTCTTTCTTTTCCTCGTCTCTTTAGCATTGCCGAGAATAAGCATGCTTACGTAATTGACTGTTATCATCTTGATAATAGTGGAGTTACGTGGGATGTGCGTTTTAGGCGTTCTTTTCAGGACTGGGAGATAGCTGAAGCTTGCGTCTTTTTGGACCTGTTGTATAG
>JAOTQH010067922.1:0-16917 GCA_025631255.1 Cornus kousa | reverse complement strand
AGAGCTTAAGGGATCCGAACATTGCACAAAACTTTTGTTGAAAAAAAAAAAGAAGAAAAAAATGCAAATTGGAAAAAAAAAAAATAGAGAGAAAAAAATTGCATACACATGTTAAAATTGTTATTTATGCCTTGAAAATTGAAATTTGAAGAATTACCAATGAATTAAGAAATATTATGGAATGTATATGATTCTGGATGGTAAGCAACATAGATAAATGTAAGTACACTTTTATAAGGATGCTAGACTTTGAAATTATTTGATATGTGGATTCGAACTTTATGTAGGGACCATAATTGTTGTTATGCAAGATATTGAAGGTTCGAGATTGTCTCTGGATAGTCATAATCTAAATTTTCTTGTACTTTTCTGTTTAATCATTGTTGGGACGCTATGCTCTGCTAAACATGTGATGAATGAGCTAAAGTGCAATTTAGGCATGAAGTTTGGATTTTTATGGGTATCATCTCTGGAAACCATTATGAGACTATAACTCGTCCACTAGGGGTAACCTATGGGTTTAAAGGCTTATTGCATACGCTAAATGCAATCGTGATTCCCAAGAAAGAGGACTTTATGTTTTTGTTTTATTTTATTTTTTATTTTTGTTTAGTTTTGTATTACTAAAGGACTAGCAATATGTAAGTTTGGGGGTGTGATAGGCGATGAATATTGCATATTTGAGCCTTTAAACGTGTTTATGTTAATGCCTTAGTGGTACTTTTATTCGGTTCTTATGTATATTTTTGTTTATTTGATTTTCGTAGATTTTTACCCAAAAAGACGGTCAATTCCATGTATTTAGAGCTTATTGCTATGATTCTGATGCTTAGAGACATGTTTCGGGCCTTTCAGATCAATTCGGGACTCAAACAGGGAAGATTTGATGAAATTAAGCATTTAGGGCTTGAGCATACTAATTAGTGCTCGAGCACTGATAGAAAATTCTGGACCTACTTTAGTATTTTGGGCATAACTTTTTACTCAAAAGTCCAAATTGGACAAACTCAGCGATTATGAAAATAAGAGTCGAAGTTCGATGTTTTTGTGTCTAATATAAATTTCAATATTCATACTCCAAATATGTCAAAATAACGTTATAACATCGAAATAATATATTGAAAGAAAACTAAGTACTGAGATTATGCTCGAGCACTGTTATATTATAACTTAAAAATACATGCGGGAAACACTATTTTTTGGTTCTAAACGGTCCCAAATGACTCCAGAAGCTGTAAATCCCATCCAAAGGGGATTAAGACTTCTTTTCCACTATAAAAGAAGATGAGAAGACACATTGAAGAGCTTTATCTTCTCAATTATCCATGAAATTTCAAGATAGCAACTTGTACACCTAGTATGCTTTTTAACAAACTTAGCATTTCAAATATACACCTAACAACATCAATACACATAATTTATTCACTAAGCACATATATATCATTTAAACTACCAAATTATCATTTTAAACATGTAGCGTTCCAAAAATTTTCAGAATTTTTGGTTTTTATTTTAATTATTTTTTATACATCATTTTGCGTGCCATGTGGGTCCCGGTATTATTTTCCATTACCATGCATTTATTTATTTATGTTAATGTGTTATTTGTATATATATATGCGTGCGCGCACGTGTGTGTGGCATGTGGGTGGAGGAAGATATTTTGTGGCATGGATGTGGTTTTAGTGAAGTTAGAGGTTAAGTTGGACCTTTGGTGTTGTTAGGGGGGGCATTATTGACCTTTGACCATGGATGACATTAAAAGTGTTTGGGGTTCACACAATTTCATCATTTCTCTCTCTTTTCTCGGCTATCTCTCTCATTTTTTCCTTTTCTCTCTCTACATTACCCACTTCTCTCTAAGATTTGATCCACTTCGAATGAGATCTAGGCAAAGAGGAAAAAGGGAGGTTGGTTCAACTCTTCAAGCGCTTCATTTCTATACCGGTCTTGCACACATTGGGTGGATTTTGAGTTTGGGAGCTAATGGCTTAGGTTGCATTATTTGATGTAGGGATGTTTAACTCATTATGTTTTGACTTCTATTCCATTGATTCCATGTTATACTTGCTTAAAATGATGATACTTGGAATTTGAGATGATGTATGTGTGATTCATGAAAATACTATGTTTATATACATTGTTGGATGTATACTACAAATGCTAGATTTGTTGAGAGCATGCTATGTGTACAAGTTGTTATATTGTGATTTTATGATTTATTGTGAGAATATGTTTTATTGATACCAAACATGCTTAATTGAGTAAGGAAGGTATGATCCATGTTAACTTGTTCTTGAATAATGCATGATTTCATCTCATGGCATGAGCATGGTTTGGGGAATGAGTTTGAAATGATTTTAAATGATATGTTTGGGAAGGGTTGTGAGAAATGGTTTTGTGAAAGTAACTGGATTTCACGAGTCCGGGGCTAATTCGACCTAAAGGGAGCTTGTATTGGATTTGGACGTGTAACATTGATTACTAGGTCCTAAATGATTGCTAGTTTTGGAGTCAGGGATAGATAATCAATCTCGCCTCGGTAAAGTCAGTTAGTGATTTTCGGTGTGTGTTAAGTTGGGATGGGATTGTGGCCGGGGAAGCATAACATTTCATTGCATGGTGGTATACTTGTGATGATTATGACTTATTGACATTCCTGTGTATGATCCCAATCACTTTTATCTATTCTTTGTATGTCGACTGAAGGGAGCCCAAAGCTAATGCTTTAGGCATCTCCTATAGAGTTGTTGTGCTCACCCCTTTCTTATCATTTTCAGGACTTGGCAAGAAAATGTTGACGACGTACCCCCGCAAGATTAGAAGTAGAGTGATAGACTTTTGATATATTTTGTATTAGACTAGTATAGACAATGATCATATGTAACCGACTATATTCTTTTGTGAGCTTCAAGTGAAGCCTTCGTAATTATGGCCACGGAGGCCTCATCATTTGTAAATTTTTCTTTTGCACACGTATGAATGTTTTAAGATGATTTTGATTCACGAAAGATGTATGAAAGATGTTATTTTGATGATTCAATGATATGTGTAGAGGTAGATGATGTCCATGGAGCTTTATATTTCATGTTTATATATTTCGGATTGCATATGTGCGGGTTAGAGAAGTGATCTAGTCGATCACTTCACTTTTTGGCACCATCTAATCGGTTAGATAGGGGTCTATCTAACCCGTTAGATGAATGGGCAGTGCTTGGTTTTGATGGGTTTCTCTCATTTGAACGGTTAAATGGGGCCTTCTAACTGGTTAGATATGATCTGGGTGTTCATCTACCCTGTTAGATGAATGGGGCAGAGAGGGGGTTAAATGAATTCCTTTATTTAACCGATTATATAGAGTTATCTACCCGGTTAGATAGCCTTCTAACTGGTTAGATACCTCTATCTACCTGGTTAGATTAGATCTGCAGTTTTAATGCCTACTAAACCATTCATCTACTTAGTTAGAAGAAATTTGCTAACCGGTTAGATGAACTAACATTTGCACTTTGACTCCATATTTCAGTATAATCACCTAATTACACCCAGACTTCAACCAAAGCATAAAATGGCCATAAAAATGACAGTTTTACCCTTGATAAGTTTTGAAGTAATAATAAATGTACCATATGACTATTTTACCCTTATGATTGTTATACCCCTATGGACTCTAGAACTATTATAATGATGTAAAATGATCATAGTATCCTTGAGTGACCTCGGGTTCGGGTAAGGACCCAATTAGCAATCCAGATCCCCGAGTTTAGGTCATTACAAAACATATTTAGCATGGAATTAAGACAAGAAAACTCAAAAAGAAAGCAAAAGACAATACTTTAAGCATCCCTACCTTAAAAGATGTAACCTAAGCTCTTAGATCCCAAACTCGAAATCCACCAAATAGATGCAAGACTGGTATCAAATTGTAGCCCTTGACTAGCTCTCTAAGTTTTATAACTATGGCTTGGGCCAAATTGTAATGATTTCATTTTTCATACTTTCCATTTCTGGGGATTTTTCAATTTTTTGGGATTATTTTATTTATAGCCTCATTTTGCATGTCGGGCACTAAGGGGTGTGCCGGGTGAGTTTTGAGAGTTGGTTGGGGTATTTTTTTGAGTTTGGCACTCTTAGAAATTCATTGTTGGCTATTTCGGCATTTTTTAGTTTTTCGGGTCCGGAGGTCCAGGCGGGACCTGCAACAGGATTTGTCATGCGCAGGGATTATTTTTTGAGGTTGTTGCATTTTATAGATTATTATTTGATGCATATTTATGTGGTTATGTGTTTATACAAGGGTTTGTGGTGTGTTTAGTGTATATATATGTTTAAAGGTGATAAAAGAGATATATTATGTTAGGTGGACCCCACATATACTTTTGGTCATTACAAATGGGCTCTTGGTCATTACCTCACCATTTTATTTCTTCATTTTTCCTGCACCATTTCTTTCTCTCCCTCTGTAAGTTTCTTTTTCTTTTTCCTTCTCTATCTAAGCTTAGATCTACTCCTCTCCATTGAGAATTTGACTTTGCCACTAAAGGTAAAGTTAATGAGCACGACGAGAGTTTTGATTTGATCGGAGCAAAGTTCATTTTGGGCCACCTTTAAACTTCGAGATTTGGGCAAATTTTGGGGCTTTTCTTTAATTTTGAGGAAAGGGGCTTCTAATACTAATTTTCTTTGGCTTTTTGTGATAGTACCCTTGCATGTTAAATTATAAGTCTACTTCAATGCTATTAGAAATTTTATGTATGAGAACTATGACAAGTGACTTATGTGTTAAATGTTTTAAATTGCATGCTTAGATGGTTTATTATGGAGATGTGTGCTTCGTTGATTGATTTACATACCTTATTTGTTTATGAGGCCATGTAAATTGAGAATGTGATATTGTGTACGGCTTTTCTTCTTAAAGCATGCAAGTATGATATAAGTGAAATGTATGAAAATGTATATTTGACATGGCATTGGAAGAGCATGAAGCATTCATGCATGGCACTGTGCAAGAAATGGGGAAAGTTATTTTTGAAAAGAAAAGAAATTAATTTGGGGAAAGAATTTTGAAAAGTGGTTTACGAAAATTCGAGTGCCTAGGAGTTGCCTAGAGGTCCGTGGTGTTAATGTGACCCAGAAAGAACTAGTGGGTCCCTAGCATGGATGAGCTACCTAAGCCCCCCAAATGACGCCTTAGAGTAGCCACGTGGTTAGGGATAGTTAGTCAATCCTTCTCTCATGGCGCCATGGAGCTGTTATGGGTCGGGTTGTATTAACGATTTGGAATGGATAAACGAAAAAGTTTTGGAAATGAGGAGCGACATTGGCATATCATTGCATCTTATTGGCATGACATGGTTTATTTATGGTTTAGTTGATGTTCTTGTTGTATTTTTTTCCAAAATAGTATGATCCCGTTCCCTTGTGCTTTATGCTTTGTTTGGATTAATGGGGTCATTGGATGTGTCTTAGGCACCTCTTACTGAGCCGTTGTGCTCACTCTTTTTTACTATTTTCAGGTTACGGGAAGGAAGTGGTGGATGACGCTCCTCCACAAGCTTATGTGGATTACGGGATTATTTTTGGCTGTCTTTGTAATTAGAATTTCATTTTTGTAAAGCATAACGTGATATGTATAATCTTGAAGCTTGTGGCCTTATAATTTATAATTTGAGCCATTCATTGTGTTTTGAAGTAACTTAGACTATTTTGTATTGGCTATTGAAACATGTATGAACTATATCATTATTTTGAATGGATGGGATGGAAATGTGTTATTTCAAATGATTTCATTGATGTATATGAATTTTGGGACGTTGTATCATATCTGTCGTGAGTTAGGATAGGTCTTATAGCAGGTTTTGGCTCATGAATGAGCCCGGTTGATAATAGGACTATTAAAGCCAGAATCTGCAGATTTTGTAGCTTTTAGGGCCTGTCGGCCGGCTGGCAAGGCTAGCCAGCCGACTGATAGTGCATTTCAAGTTATAACAGAGATTTACATTCTCAGGACCATCGTTTCGGTTGGCCGACTGACTCAGTGAGCCGCTTGGCCTTGCAGTTTTAGCCGGTCGACGCTGTTTTACCCATTTCCAATTGTAACCCTTATGTGATGATAGTGTTATAGTGTGTTATAAACCTTGGGATGAAATGTGTATCATGTATCGATATTGAAATTAACCATAATGCCCTTAGAGGACCTCGGGTTAGGGTAAGGACCCGGTTAGCGATTCGGACCCCCGGGTTTGGGTCGTTACAAATTTGGTATCAGAGCTACGGTTCGAAAACCATTAGAATGACGGGTAGAGGCCTACCTAGATTTGCATAGAAGGGTGATTTGCATTGTCTATGTGTAAATATGTTGATGTGTTTGAGTATTTGAAAAACATGCTAATTTGCTTACTTGCTTATGTGACTACATGCTTAAGTTGATATATATTGCTAGTATGGCTATGTCTATCAATTGTTGGGTATTCCAGGAGCATGGAAAATGCTTAAGTGTTTTCATTTTATATAGAGTCATTCGTGTGAGAATTTCATTCTCGGGAAAACTTTATTGTCGTTGTTTTGACTCGTTTTCTCATTCTTATAGCATCATGCCACCAAGGAGGGATCCTAGAGAAAGTTCTAGCTCCAATCCCATGGAGAGGGTTGAGGAGCTAGTCGAGGATGATACACTATTGCGTGATTTGGTCCCGCCAAGAGGGGGACAAGTTAGGAGGAACGTTGGACCACCTATTCAAGTGGTGAGGACCAAGTTAGGTAAACCTTAACCACGATCTTACAGGAGGTTCTTCGGGCTACTGTGGCATCTTTATCACAAGTTGTACCACAACCGGCACCACCACAGGAAAAGAGTGAGTCGGAGAAGACTTTTGACTACAGTTCAAGGTTCGTAAAGTGGATGCCAACTTTGTTTGAGGGTGGTCCGGATCCGCTTGTGGTGGATAACTACATTTATAGGGTGGAGAAGCATCTTAATGCAATGAAGCTACTGCCGGATAGGTTAAAAATCATATTGGCTACTTACAATTTCACAGGAGATGCAGAGATTTGGTGGAAGACTATTTCTTACATAGACAATGTTAATACTCTGGGCTATAATGCATTCAAAAAGCTCTATTATGAGAACTACTTTCTAGCACCTAAGAAGAGGGAGTTGAAGGCAAAGTTTGCTAATCTCAAGCAAGGGAACATGACAGTTATAGAGTATGAGAATAAATTCACATCCCTTTCGAGATTTGCACAGGAAATAGTGAATGATGAAGAGGAGAAAACTTTAAAGTTTGTTAGTGGGCTTGATTTCACGACTAGGTCAGTAGTGGCCGCCGCTAAGTTTATAGAGTATATACGGGCAGTGAGGAAGGGCTTAGTTATTGAGGCAGAAAGTAAGGAGAGATGGGCTATTCAAGAGTCTTACATATAAGACAGAAGTGTGGGTGCTACTTCTGAGAGTTAGTCAAGGAAGAGGCACAAGAATGAGCAATCAAGATTTCAGGGATAGCAAACCGCTAGGTCCATACCTACCGCTTCAGTGTCTATGGGGTCTTCTAGGCTAAATGTGACTTGCTTTAGATATGGAAAATTGGGACACTACAAGTCCAAGTGCACTTATATCTAATTGGTGTTGGGAGAATGTTTTGGGTGTGGCCAACAAAGACATATAGTGAGGGATTATCCACTGCAGGGTAGTGGTACTGACAGAGGTAGAGGTTCTCAATAGAGGCCGACACAATCTGTATAGTTCAGTCAGGGTTTCGACCACCACCACCACATCCATCTCAGCCAGCTATGACATCTCAGGGTTCTCGACCAAGTAAGGGAGCTCAATTTAGTGCACCGACACAGCAGTCAGGCTATCAGGCTGGTGGTTCTCAGGGGCAGAGGACTCAAGGTCGAGTATATGGAGTTACTTCAGCTGTTGCTCCAGTCGAACCATCATCCAATTCATTAGTTGTCAAGGGTTTATTTCTTGTGTCTTATTTATGGGCTAAGGTGTTGTTTGATTTTGGTGTTTTGTACTCTTTCAACGCATCATCATTTGCACGGGCATTGGGGTTAGGGGTCAGTCAATTAGATAAACCACTTTATGTTGACACACTCATTAGGGCTTCAGTTACTCTTGATAAAGTTTGTTGCCGTTGTACTGTTACGATTGCGGGACGAGCACTTGAGTTCGATCTCATTATTCTCGAGATGACATGTTTTGATGTCATTCTTGGGATGGATTGGTTGTCGTCTTTCAGGGCAGTTATTGATTATTTTAGGGTTAGAGTATCGGTTTGCACCCCGAAAGGGGATTGTTTCTGTTTTGTGGGAAATCGGAGTGACTCTATCATTCCTTCATTTTACGGTTTTAGAGGTCAAGATTGAAAGGAGTTCTTCTTAGTTAGTTTCTTAACCGATGATGATGAGTTTTACGGGGTTGAGTATCCAACACTTGTGTGCGACTTTTTAGATGTTTTTCTAGAAGATTTGACAGAGTTACCTCCACATCGAAATGTGGAGTTTGTCATTGATTTGATGCTGGGTACCGCGCCAATTTCTATGGCACCGTATCATATGGCACCGATAGAATTGGAAGAATTGAAGAGGCAGCTTGACGACTTGAGGATAAAAGGCTTCATCAGACCGAGTGTGTCACCGTGGGGAGCACTGGTCTTGTTTGCTAAGATGAAAGATGGTTCTTTAAGGTTATGCATTAATTACCAGAGGTTAAATCATACCACCATCAAGAACAAGTTTCCTTTGCCAAGAATGAATGATTTGTTTGACCAGTTGAGGAGAGTTTGCTATTTTTTAAAGATTGATTTGAGGTCAGGCATTATTAGTTATGGGTTAAGGATGAGGATAACCCAAAGATAACTTTCTGTACACGGTATGGACATTATAAGTTCCTTATTATGCCTCTCGGTTTGACTAATGCACTGGTAGCGTTCATAGACTTAAGGAACCGTGTCTTCCATAATTATCTGGATTAGTTTATGGTAGTTTTCGTGGATGACATCCTTGTGTATTCACAATCTCGGGAGGAGCACGAGATCCATTTGAGTATGGTATTGCAGATTTTGCAAGAGCACCGTTTGTACGCCAAATATGAGAAGTGTGAGTTTTGGCTGCAAGAGGTGAAGTTTTTGGGGCATATTGTTTTGGAAGGAAGATTATCAGTGGATCCTTCAAAGATAGAAGTAGTTTTGAATTGGGAACACCCCAATAATGTATTTGAGATCTGGAGTTTCCTTGGCTTAGCGGGTTATTATCACAGATTTGTGAAGGATTTTTCCCGTTTAGTGGCTCGTATGACTTGATTAACATGAAAGGGGATCAAGTTTACATTGAATAAGGCCTATGAGACTTCCTTTCAAGAGTAGAAGATAAGGTTGATTACGGCTCTAGCGTTGGTGATACCTGAGTGTGGCTTAGGTTATGTGATCTTTTGTGATGCTTCACGTGACAGATTGGGTTGTGTACTGATGCATGATGATAGAGTAGTGGCTCATGGGTCTCAAAAGTTGAAGACTCATAAGCATAATTACCCTACTCATGAATTGGAGTTAGCAACAATTGTGTTTGCTTTAAAGTGTTGAAGACACTACTTGTATGGTGAGAGATTCAAGGTGTTCTCAGATCATAAGAGCGTCAAGTACCTTTTCTCTCAAAGGACTTGAATATGAGGCAAAGGCAAAGGGTTTAGTTCTTAGAGGAATATAATTTTGACTTGCAGTATCATCCGAGCAAGGCAAATGTGGTAGCTGATGCCTTAAGCAGGAAATCTCGTGGGACTTTGGCTGGTTTAGCCATTCAAAAATGAAAGATGCTTGAAAATATGGCTGAGATGGGATTACAATGTTTTGATGATGATGATGGTAGTGAGTCAGCGCTTTTGTTTAGTCTCTTGACTCAGCTTACTCTTGTTGAACGGGTGATTGAGTCACAAAGATAGGATCCAGATTTAGATGCCATTTACACTTTGATTTCTGATGGAGAGAGAGTGAAGGATTGGAACTTACATGCAGATGGAGGTTTACGGTTTAAGGGTTTTTGGTTATTCCAATAGTTTGTCCCGAGAACATTTTACGGGAGTTTCACACTTCCCACTTTATAGTTCATCTAGGTGGTAATAAGATGTATCATAATTTAAGGTACCAGTATTAGTGGAGTCGAATGAAAAAGGATGTAGCGCAATTTATGGCTAGATGCCTCACTTGTCAGCAACTGAAGGCCGAGCACCAGAGGCTAACTGGTTTATTGCAACCATTACCGGTAGTGCAGTGGGAGTTTATTGCCATGGATTTTGTGACAGGGCTTCCTAGGTCGCAGAAGGGGGATGAGGCTGTATGGGTCATCATTGATAGATTGACCAAGATAGCTCACTTCTTGCCTATTAAGGAAATAGATGGCGTAGAGGCACTCGGTAGACTATTTGTGAAGGAGATAGTAAGATTGCAAGGACTTCATGCAGCGTTTGGCTCATCATTGCATTTCAGTAGGTCATTCCATCTATAAACGGATGGCCAGTCGGAGCGTACCATCCAGATCTTGAAGGATATGTTTCAAGCTTGTGTACTTGACTTAGGTGGTAGTTGGGAGGATCATCTGCCACTTAGTGAGTTTGCCTACAACCATAGTTATCAGGCGAGCATTGAGATGGCTCAATTTGAGGCGTTGTATGGTAGACCTTGTAGGTCTCCTGTATATTGAACTAAGGTAAGCGAGATAGCCTCCTTAGGAACCGACATTGTACTCGAGACTATCGAGAAGATCATGCTGATCAGATAGAGACTGCTTATGGCTCGGAGCTCACAGAAAAGTTAAGCAGATAGACGGAGACGGCCGTTGTCTTTTGAGGTCGGGGATCACGTTTTTCTTCGGGTTTTTCTACGAAAGGGATTGATGAGATTCGGGAAAAGTGGCAAGTTGTTGCCACGATTCATTGGTTCTTTTAAGATCTTGGACCGTATAGGAGAAGTTCCCTATAGACTTACATTGACACCATAGATGGATAGAGTCCATAACGTTTTTCATATATCGATACTACAGAAGTATGAGTCAGATCCATCTCACATTTTGAGTTAGATTGACGTGGACATTGATAAAGATGTTTCTTATGAGGAAGGACTAGTTTAGATCCTTGACACGTGGTAGAAGGTGTTGAGGGACAAGGCGATACCGTTAGTAAAGGTTCTTCGAAGGCATTACGAAGTAGTGGAGGTTACTTAGGAGATCAAATATGAGGTTCATTCCAAGTATCCATAGTTGTTTTTCACCCCAGGTATGGCTTGATTTCGGGGATGAAATCATTTAAAGTTGGGGAGATTGTAATGTTTCTCATTTTTTCTATTTTTCATTTCTGAGGATTTTTCAATTTTTTGGGATTATTTTATTTATTGCCTCGTTTTGCATGTCGGATACCATCGGGTGTGTCGGGTGAGTTTCGAGAGTTGGTTGGGGGCATTTCTTCGAGTTCGGGACTCTTAAAAATGCATTGTTCTCCATTTCAGGCCGAGAGGTCCCAAAAGGGACCCGTAATCGGATTTTTTATGCGCAAGGATTATTTTTTGAGGCTGTTACATTTCATACATTATTATTTGTTGCATATTTATGTAGCTATGTGTTTAGACATGGGTTTGTGGTGTGTTTAGTGTATGTATATGTGTAAAGGTGACAAAAGAGATATTTTATGTTAGTTGGACCCCACATATACTTTTGGTCATTACAAATGGCCACTTGGTCATTACCTGACCATTTTTTCCTTCCTTTTTCCTACACCAATTCTTTCTCTCCCTCTGTAATTTTCTTTTTCTTTTTCCTTCTCCATTTAAGCTTAGATTTACTCCTCTTCATTGAGAATTTGTTTTCCACTGAAGGAAAAGTTAATGAGCATGCACGACGAGAGCTTCAATTTAATCGGAGCAAATTTCGTTTTGGGCCACCTTTGAATTTAGAGATTTGGGAAAATTTTGGGGTTTTTTTTTTCAATTTTGAGGTAGGACTAATACTCATTTTCTTTGGCTTTTTGTGAACTATTTCTTTTGTGACAGTACCTTTGCATGTTAAATTGTAAGTCTACTTCATTGCTATTAGAAATTTTATGTGTGAAAAGCAAGACAAGGTGACTTATGTGTTAAATGTATTAGATTGCATGCTTAGATGGTTTATTGTGGAGATGTGTGCTTAGTTGATTGATTTACATATCTTATTTATTTATGAGGCCATGATTGATAAATTGAGAATGTGGTGTTGTGTATAGCTTTTCTTCTCAAAGCATGCAAGTATAATATAGGTGAAATGTATGAAAATGTATATTTGAATGGCATTGGAAGAGCATAAAGCATTCATGCATGACATTGGGCAAGAAATGGAGAAAGTCATTTTTAAAAAGAAAAGAAATTGATTTGGGGAAAGAGTTTTGAAAAGTGGTTTGTGAAAACCTAGGCACCTAGGAGTTGCCTAGTGATTCATGACATTAATGTGACCTAGAAGGAACTAGGGAGGGACCCTAGCATAGTTGACCTACCTAGGCCCCAAATGACACCTTAGAGTTGCCATGTGGTCAGGGATAGTTAGCTAATCCTTCTCTTGTGGCTCCATGGGCCAAGTTGCATTAACGGTTTGGAATGGATAAACGGAAAAGTTTTGGAAATGGGGAGTAACAAGTTTATCTATTGTTTAGTTGATGTTGTTGTATTTTCTCCCAAAATAGTATGATCCCATTCCCTTGTGTTTTATGCTTTGTTTGGATTTACGGGGTCATTAAAAGGTGTGTCTTAGGCACCTCTTACTGAGCTGTTGTGCTCACCCCTTCTTTACTATTTTTAGGTCACGGGAAGAAGTGGTGGATGATGCTCCTCCATAAGCTTAGGTAGATTAGAGGACTGTTTTTGGTTGTCTTTGTAATTAGAATTCCATTTTTGTAAAGCATAGCACGATATGTAAAATCTTGAAGCTTGTGGCCTTGTAATTTATAACTCTGAGCCATTCGTTGTATTTTTGAAGTAACTTGGACTATTTTGTATTGGCCATTGAAACATGTATAAACTATGTCGCTATTTTGAATAGAAGGGATGGAAATAAGTTATTTCAAATATTTCATTGATGTATATGAATTTGGGGATGTTGTATCATATTTATCGTGAGTTGGGACATGTCTTATAGCAGGTTTTGGCTCATGAATGAGCCTGATTCATTATAGGACTATTGAAGCCAGAATTTATAGATTTTACAACTTTCAGGGCTTGTCGGCCGGCAAGCCTTACGAGCCGGCCAACCAACAGTGCATTTCAAGTCATGACAGAGAGTTGCATTCTCAGGACCATTATTTCGGCTGGCCGACTAACTAAGTCAGTCGACTGACCTTGCAGTTTTAACTAGCCAATATAAGGCTGTTAGCTGGCCGACGCTATTTTACTTATTTACAATTGTGACCCTTCTGTGATGATAATGTTATAGTGCGTTATAAACCTTGGGATGACATGTGTATCATCTATCAATGTTGAAATTGACCATAATGCTTTTAGAGGACCTCGAGTTTTGGTAAGGACCCGGTTAGCGATTCAGACCCCCGGGTTTAGGTCGTTACAAATTTGGTATCAGAGCTATGGTTCGAAAACCATTTGGATGACGGGTAAAGGCCTACTTAGATTTACGTGGAAGGGTTATTTTCATTGTCTATGTGCAAATGTGTTGATGTGTTTAATTATTTGAAAAATATGCTGAGTTGCTTACTTGCTTATGTGACTACGTGTTTATGTGCTTAAGTTGATGTGTATTGCTAGCATGGCTATGTCTATCAATTATTGGGTATTCTGAGAGCATGAAAAGTGCTTAAATGTTTTCATTTTGTATAGAGTCATTCGTGTGAGAAAATTGTTCTCGAGCGGACTTTAGTGTCATCATTTCGACCTGTTTTCTCATTCTTATAGCATCATGCCACCAAGGAGGGATCCTGGAGAAAGTTCTAGCTCCAATCCCATGGAAATGGTTGAGGAACAAGTTGAGGATGATATATTATTGCGTGATTTGGTCTCGCCAAGAGGGGGATAAGTTAGGAGGAACGTTAAACCGCCTATTCAAGTGGGTTAAAACCAAGTTAGGCAAACCCTAACCACGGTCTTACTGGAGGTTCTTCGGGCTGCTGTGGCATCTTCATTACGAGTTATGCCACAACCGAAACCACCACCAGAAAAGAGTGAGTCAGAGAAGACTCTTGACTACATTTCTATGTTCGTGAATTTGATGCCAACTTTTTTTTGAAGGCGGTTCAGATTTGCTTGTGGCAGATAACTACATTGATAGGGTGGAGAAGCATCTTAATGCTATTGAGCTACCGTCGGATAGGTTCAATATCATACTGGCTACTTATAATTTCATTGGAGATGCAGAGATTTGGTAGAAGTCTATTTCTCACACACATAATGTTAATATTATGGGCTATGATATATTCAAGAAGTTTTATTAAGAGAAGTACTTTCTGGCACCTAAGAAGAGGGAGTTAAAGGCAGAGTTTGCTAATCTCAAGCAAAAGAACATGACAGTCATAGGGTATGAGAATAAATTTACATCCTTTTTGAGATTTGCATTGGAAATAGCAAATGACAAAGAGAAGAAGACTTTGAAATTTGTGAGTGGGCTTGATTTCACTATTAGGCTGGTAGTGGATGTCGCTGAGTTGACAGAGTATGCACAGGTAACGAGGAAGGCTTTAGTTGTTAAGGTAGAAAGTAAGGAGATACGGGCTATTTGGGAGTCTTACAGATTGAGTAGAAATGTGGGTGCTACTTCCAAGAGTCAGTCAAGGAAGAGGCATTGGAATGAGCAATTAGGATTTCAAGGACAACAAACCGCTAGGTCCACACCTAGTACTTCGGTAGGCTGAATGTGACTTGTTTCAAAAGCAGACAGTCGCGACACTATAAGTCCCAGTGCATTCAGATCTAGTTAGCGTTGGGAGGATGTTTTGGGTGTGGCTAGCAAGGCCATATAGTGAGGGATTGTCCATGGTAGGGCAATGGTACTGACAGAGGTGGAGGTTATCAGCAGAGGCTGACACAGTCTGCTACAGTTTAGTCAGGGTTTTGACCACCACCACGACATCCATCTCAGCCAGCTATGACATCTTAGGGTTCTCGACTGGGTAAGAGAGCTCCATCTAGTACACTGATGCAGCTATCATATTATCAGTTCGATAGTTCGTAAGGGCAGAGGACTCAGGGTCGAGTATATGCAGTTACTCAGGCTGTTGCTCCAGCAGAACCATCATCCAGTCCATAAGTTGTCAAGGGTATGTTTTTTATGTCCCATTCATGGGCTAAGGTATTGTTTGATTCTGGTGCTTTATACTATTTCATCGCATTATCATTTGCATGGGCATTGGGGTTAGGGGTCAGTCAATTAGATAGACCACTTTATGTTGACACACCCGTTGGGGGTTCAGTTACTCTTGATAAAGTTTGTCGCCATTGTACTATTACGCTTGTGGGAGGGGTACTTGACTTTGATCTCATTCTTCTTGAGATGATATATTTTGACATCATTCTTATGATGGATTGGTTATCGTCTTTCAAGGTGGGTATTGACTATTTTAGGGGTTGAGTATCGCTTTGCACCTCGGAAGGGAATTGTTTCTGCTTTGTGGGGAGATCAGAGTAACTCCCTCATTCCTTCATTTTACGATGTTAGAGGTCGGGATCGATAAGAGTTCCTCTTGGCTAGTCTCTTAACCGATGATGATGAGTTTTATGGGGTCAAGTATCTAGCAGTTGTGTGCAATTTTCTAGATGTTTTTCCAGAGGATTTTGACGAAGTTACCTCCACATCGAGTGGTAGAGTTTGACATTTATTTGATGCCGAGTACCATACTAATTTCTATGGCATCGTATCGTATGGCACCGATAGAAATGGAAGAGTTGAAGAGGCAACTTGAGGATGAAAGGCTTCATCAGACCGAGTGTGTTACCGTGGGGAACACTAGTTTTGTTTGCTAAGAAGAAAGATGGTTCTTTGAGGTTATACATTGATTACTGGAGGTTGAATCATGCCACCATCAAGAACAAGTATCCTTTGCCAAGGATAGATGATTTATTTGACAAGTTGAAGGGAGATTGCTGTTTTTCAAAGATTGACTTGAGGTCAGGCTATTATTTGTTACGAGTTAAGGATGAGGATATCCCAAAGACAGTTTTCTATACACGGTAAAAACATTATGAGTTTCTTGTTATGCCATTCAGTTTGAATAATGCACCGGCGGCGTTCATGGACTTAATGAATCATGTCTTCCACGATTATCTAGACCAGTTTCTGGTGGGTTTTGTGGATGAAATCCTAGAGTATTTACGATTTCGGAGGAGCACGAGATCCATTTGAGCATGGTATTACAGATTTTGCGAGAGCACTGACGAGCCCCTTTCTAATGCATTTAGAAAATGAGACTTTTTAATGCGAGAGGTCGCTTCGCAAGGTCAAAATATGAAGGTTTCGGAAGCCTTTCTTGTCAAAATTTACATTTATAAAGACCATTACTACAACTAATGAAGTAGATTGAGTAGGGATCGTCCGCAGGGATTATACGTGTTGGAATTTAACTTCGACTCTAATGTATCACAAGATTGCAAAGAGATTTGATGAGATGATTAAACTACTTCACTTAATGAAAATACAATAAAATAAAACTAAGTTGAGATAGGGATTTAAGAGATATGAAGAAAGGTCATAGGGTGTTGGAATCACCACTAAGCTCATGTAATTAACCACTTGCTTTCCATTAATGGGGAATACATTGTTGCGAACAAAATGAGACTATCAATTGCAATATTAAGCATGGACCATCAAATTAAAGAATGAATTGTCTACCTAACCGACAAATAAACTAAGTGTAGCACAACCCATCAATTCTAAGCATGACCCATCAAATTAGTAACAATT